>VYZW01019053.1:25193-65334 GCA_013401315.1 Balaeniceps rex | reverse complement strand
CCGCCGGTGGCTGCGGGCAGCGCTCCCGTTCCGCTCCGCTCCGCTCCCGGCGCCGGGCTGGGCGCATCCAGGGGAGGGAGGGAGGGGACACCGCCGCCCCTCCGCGCCCCTCCGCGCCGCTCCNCTTCTTTCCCCCTTTATTAATTTTCCCTTCTTTCGCCTCTTCCTCCTTTTCTCTCTCGCTTTCTCCTGTTTTTCCTTCTGTCCCCTTCCTTTCTCCTTTTGCCCTCTTTGCCTCCCCCCCCCCTTTTTCCCCTTTTCATTTTTTCCTTCCTTTTTTCCTGTTCTTTCCCTTTTTTCTTTCTTTTGCTTTTCCTCTCTTTCCTCTCTCCCCCCTTTCTTCCCCCTTTCTCTCCTCTTTCCCATTTTTCCTTTTCACTGTTTCCTTCTTTTCCTCCCTCTTTCCTTTTTTCTTTGTTTCCCTTTTACCATCTTTCTTTTTTCTTTTCACCTTCTATCCCTTTTTCCTCTTTTTTCTTTTTTCCCATTTCTTTCTTTTCCCCCATTTTCTCCTTTTTTATCCCTTGCCCACTTTTTACCCCTTTTCACCCTTCCCTTCCCTTTTCTGCTTCCCCCTCCCCCCTTTTTAATCTTCCTTTTTTCTTTCCTTTCCTTTTTACTTCATTCATTCATTTCTCTCCTTTTCACCTTTCTTTTCTTTTTTCTTTTTTTTTTTTTTTTAATTTTTTAAATCATTGCAAAGGGCTGGAAATAAACCGAGGCTGAGGAAAGCAGCAAAGCTTGATTTTCAGTTTTCACCCACCAGCCTATGCAGTCACTATGGGGTTCCTCCAGCTCCAGCGCAAGAAGCTTGCAGAGCCACAGCCTGCAGTGCAAAAGCATCTCACCTCTTCGCAGAGCCTGGGGCTCCCTGCTGGGTTCAGCCCTGAGAGAGGCTGCAGAGGGTGAGGGGAAATGGTCTTGTTAGTAGGGGTAGTAGTTAGAGGCACAGGAGGTGGCCCAGACATTGCCATGAGCTCTACGAGTGGGTTGAGTTGTGCTGGGAAAGCGACGCAGCACTGCTGGGAGAGGAGAGGAATGGTTGGTTGGGGCATTTGGCTTCCTCTGAAATAGCTGCTTGGTTGGAAGGGGGTAGGTGGACCAAAGTTTGCAAATGCCAGCCCAATTCAGTGAATCCGTATGTCCTCTCTCTGTCCTTCTCCCCAGAAATAGAGAAGTTCCAAGGTGCAGGTTAGTGACACGACATTTCTGGATTTCTCATTTCGGAAGAACAGCTCAAGACCAGATTGACCTGCATTTTTGATGCAAATGTGGAAATCCCTCCCCTCTCCAGTACGATGTGGAACATTGCATTTCATATTGAGGGCAATGCTCTTTTCAACTCAAGAGGAACCACGGGTATAGGCTTGCTTTAGCGTGAAAACCCAAACAAGCCCCATAAATAAAGGTAACAATAAGAAAAATAATATACTCCTTGCTGTTCCTTTCTCCCCAATCCTGCTAGATTTTCAAGCCCAAACAGATGGACAGATCTGTTGTCTTTTAAACCACCTGCTGAGGAGAGAAAACAAAATCCTCATATTTGGGAGGCCCCGGAGGCAGTTCCCTAATTCCAGGCTGTTCAACTTCTGACACGACCAGGAAACCTGGCATTTTCAGGGAAAGGGCTTAATGGGTTAAAGCACTAAAGTTATATCCAGTCTCCAGCTCTTGTTAACAAATCACTAAAACATTCACTTTTTAAAGATAACATGCAAAAGGTGAGAAAAAACAGTTTAGTGTCTCCCCCCCACCTTTACCCTTTATGGAAAGACCTGTGCTTTCGTTGGTATCTGACAGACTTTGTTTCCCTATTCTTTTGCATTTGATATAAAAAAAACCCTAGTTCTATCTCTTGTTTCTCATCGTAGGCCTGATGGCAGCTTATAATTGCCAGTGTAAAAAGAGGGACAAGATGTTAATTACATCAATTAGTTGTACAACAACTTGAACACGCAACAAAGCTATATAAAGCTCAGTTCGGATCGTAAAATGACAAGAGGAAAGGCTGATTAGCTGGCCACTGCTTCTCGCCGCTAATAATAGCCACTTTATGTTTGCTTATTTCATTTGTTCATGCAGCCTGAACGCTTTCAAGTGTCCTGTTAAAGGCAGATTTCCCTCGGGGGAGAGGCGAAGGTATTGCAGATGTTGCTCTTCAGTTTCTTTGCAGAGAGCGGATCTGAAGGTTTTGTGTCTTGTGACAGTGATTTTACAGGAAAAGTCTCAACCGCTGTCCAATGCTACGTTTTTGCCCTGCGAACTGGGCTGGATGTAGGTCCAGCTAGTTTTATGTCCTGTAGTTATCAAATGACCTCCACGGTTCCAGGAGCAGCCCTTGTGTTTGATTTGAACCCACCTTCCGCTCATTTCATCCCATGCCCCCAAATCTTACGCTAGCAGTGAACATGCATCCCCTTCTCCACGTGGCTTAAGATTTTGTATCAGTCCCTCTTTTGCAGGCTGAAAAGCCCCATGCATTCTGGCCCGGAGCCTGTGCCATACATTTGGCATCCTTTTTGCCCTCTTCTGTACCTGTTCATGACCCTGTGTATCTTCTCTGGGACAAGGATGGGAGCCAGAATGATTAAAAATGGTGCACTGTGGTTTTATGGAGTGGCACAGTGACAGTCATGGTTTAAACCTTTATTTTTTGCCTTAGACAGGAGCATTTCTAAGTATTAAGCTGACTCACCGAAATATTATAATACCAAGATGTATTTCCCCCGAAGGATGGTTCTGTTTTGAGCCTATCTCTGTGTAAATCAATTAGATATGTTGCATGAGGTTTTGCTTCTTTGCTTTGCATGAGGTTTTGCTTCTTTGCTTCACTTTCCATTAAACTACGCTGAAGTTCAGCTTCCATTTTGCTGCTGCTGGGAGGTCGGTACTCACCCCGCTGTGTTTCCATTCCACGTCTCTCTGTGGAAGGTTTTACTAGGCTTCAGGACTGCGATGTGAGGTTGGGAGGGTAGTAGCTGCTTGGTGTTGAACAGGCTCTTTGCCAAGAGGTTGACGTAGCAGACTAGAAGGCATTTTTTTCCTCATCTGAGTCATGAACAATTCAAGAAACAATTCAAGATCTAATTCCTCTTCACATCGGTAGCAGCACAATTATTTCAGTCATCACTGGCTTGGGCTAGTGCATCTTCTCTGTGGCTGCCTTACCTCATTTCCATTATTTAACCTTCTTCCTTAAAGGTAATTAACAGCTGAGCTGAGGCATCCGTTATAAAATGGCTTATCTTTCGGGATATTGCTTAGGATGATATCATATGAATATAAGAAATTTTGGTGAAGACTAATAGTAGCAGTAAATAAAAGCAACTGGGGTGTTTCCTGTCTGTGTTTCTTTCTCCTCTGCCCCTGGCAATCAGAAATACAAAGGCTATTAACAGAAATGTCCAGAAGGACAATATTTGAGAGCTGATTCATGCAGCAGTTTGCTGAAGGCTGGATTTGCTGTTCTGTGCCGTTGGGGTTAGGTTCCCCATTTAGCTTTCTCTCCAAACCCAACACAGTGCATCTGTTCTGCTTTCCACTTTGCGACTTTATTTATATAAAGTAAGAACATCGCATTCCATAAACAAACTGTGAAATGTATTTCTATGTATTATTTACATTGGGATTAGAGACAAGAAAACATTCACTGTCTTGTTTGCAAACACGACAATTACATCCACCTATAGGACTTCATTATTTGCAAAATGTAGCATAAACAGTTTGTGGTTTACTGTGTTTTAAGTCTCGTTATTTATCAATGAGTAGAGGAAGACTTTCAGGTTTGGTGAATCTAAGGGTTTTTTTTTATTCCAGCTCTCCCCCTGGATTTCTTTTTGTAGGTCTCCCCTAATTTATTATCAATGCATTGGGCCAGGCCTTGAGCTGGTTTAACCAGCACCATTCCACTGCTCTGCAGAGAGAGCTCTCAACTTACTCCAAATATTTATCCAGTGCAGTCTCCTACTCCAATGTCGTAATGAATATATTCATTTAGCAGCCTGTTTTTCAAAAGGAAATTACATTGATCTGTGCGCCCATTTCTGCCAAGAAGCGCAGGTGTCCGCAGATATGACTGACTGATCAGATCCAGTAGGACACCTTGTCTGTAACCCTGCTGGGACACTTAGCCAAAGTTACTTTCCAAGTCTTTAATTGCAACAAGAGAGATCTTAATACCTTTCTTAATTCAGAGCAAAATGCAGTCCACAGAGCAACATCAGGAATGGAGAATGTGAAATATTTCATTCTCCAATTTATTAATGAAATTTGGCAGGAGAGTTATCTAAATTTAAGCAGCTTCTTGAGAAGATATTGAGTACTAAATGACACTTCAGTAGGAAAAAAAAAAGAGGATAGCATAAGGCAAAGGCTGTTAGTTGAAAGCAGGAAAATTTGAGAGAGGAATGAGACCTCCCACCCCCTCAAATCAATGGAAGAGATTAATGATCCTAGCAAACTCCACTCAGTTTAGTGTTCTCCATCTCTTTGTGGTTTTGCATAACAACTGAATTCCTCTCAAGGAAGATGGGCTCAGGACAGGGCAGCAGAATGAAATATGATGACCTGAGAGGTGCACGAGTATGGGCTTTGCCAGTCCCTTCTAAGCTTAGCTGATGGATTCAGTTTATTTAATTGTGGATGTTTAGAATTTAAATATTGACACCTGAGCATGTTTTATCTAATCTATTTTACATCCTTTGGGATGAAGTGACTTGTGCCCCGGACTCTATTGACTACATTGACTAGATCTCTACTGACTGTAAAGGGATTTCTTATGTCAAGCATGAAATGTAGGTGTTCGTAGGCAGACAGCTATGGTCACCGCTTGAAGTCAGCTTATATCTCTAAAACCTCTTTGCTGAATGACTTTCTTGGCAGATGTAAACTGATGACGTTTCATTCAGTGTAGCTAGGGCTTCAAACATCCAACCGAATCTGAATTATCTCTTGTCTTCACTATTCACAATTCAGATTACTCTGTACCAAGCCCAGCAAAAAGGCTTAAGAATCACGGCCATGGCACTTCAATAAAAAATATTTCATGTGTGTACAGGGAGATATTATGTTATGGTGAAAAAGCTTTCAAAAGTGACAAAAGATAAACAAGGTGCTAAAACTGAAACGAGCTGTCTAATGTATTTGTATACAGTTGTCAGCTTTGCGAACAGTCCATAAAATATATATTGTGAACCCCTTTTATAGCTTACATATAACTATCAAAACCAGAGAAGTTAAAACAACTGAAACACTAACCAGTTGTTTCAGTGAATGAATGATCATAGAATCATAGAATGACAGAATCACAGAATGCTTTGGGTTGGAAGGGACCTGTAGAGGCCATCCAGTCCAACCCCCCTGCAGTGAGCAGGGACATCTTTAACCAGATCAGGTTGCTCACAGCCCCATCCAACCTGACCTGGAATGTTTCCAGGGATGGGGCCTCCACCACCTCTCTGGGCAACCTGTTCCAGTCCTTCACCACCCTCACTGTAAAAAATTTCTTCCTTCTATCCAGCCTAAATCTGCCCTCCTTTAGTTTAAACCCATCACCCCTTGTCCTGTCACCACAGGCCTTGCTAAAAAGCCTGTCCCCATCTTTCCTATAGGCCCCCTTGAAGCACTGCAAGGCCGCACTAAGGTCTCCCCAGGGCCTTCTCTTCTCCAGGCTGAACAGCCCCAACTCTCTCAGCCTGGCCTCGTAGCAGAGGGGCTCCAGCCCTCGGATCATTTTTGTGGCCTCCTCTGGACCCGCTCCAACAGTTCCATGTCCTTCTGATGATGAGACTGAACATAGGAAAACCATATTTGATTTGATGGTTCCACAAGAGCAATTGCACAAGCCAAAAATTCTGGGAAGGGCCAGTTTTTCAGCTGGTGTAAATCAGCCATAGCATAGCACAGCATAGCATACCCATGGGATTTTCTTGGGTTTTTTACCATCTAGAGATCTAATGTTCTGAATATAGATTGTACTTACCTTTTACTCAAGCAGTATTGCAGTATGAGATTATTAACAATTATTAGTAATTTTTATATCTATATTTTTTTAGTGCCTGCAGCCTCTGGTTGTGGGTCAGGATCATACTGGGCTGCAGTAACATTGAAAAAAAAGGTTTTATTCTGTCAAGCTTATGATATTAGTAAAATATAAGATACAGAAGGTGGACTCAGTCTCAGTGAGGCAGTACTGTCAGTGTGATAGGTTATAGATTACAACAATGTTTCCTGGCATGTTCTTAGTTTTTTCTGGCTGAAGAATATACAAACAGCGTATTGTCCTTTTAAAAGTTAAGAGCTTCAGTGGTACCAACCACACTATGGCTAGCAGCACCGTGGGCATAAGCATAGGTGCAGCTAAGTCCTCTAGTCTGTTGTATAAATGTTTATTGAGGTCTTCAACGTGTCACTGTAATTTATTCACTTTTCTTTTTGTGCGTAGAGCAAATGAGATAACCCTTAGGATCTCAGTAAATGAGACCATTAAGGAAAGGGACATAGAGAAAAATTACAAGCTCTGATTAAGACAGAGGAATCTAATAATCACACTACATTTAGTTTATGCACAAATCCAGCAAACATCATTTGCCATGCCTGAGTTTCACCACCAGAAAAAGCTATGTTTTTTGAGAATGTGTACTCTCCGTTCTCCTACCATAATTGTGATCTTAATTCTAAATATCTCCTCTGTAAAGCATCTTTCCTCCAGTTACCATCTGCTTTGAGTTCTCTCCAAGTATCAACACCTTGCTCCATACGTAGATGTCATCCACAAAGGTTCCTCAAACACAAACCTTCAGCCATGAAGACCACTGTCCTTGGAGCAGAAATGTTATTCCTGGCTGTGAGCCCAACCATCCAGAACACTGCTATGGCTTTGTAAATGGTTCAGATAAGAGCTGTGAGAGCAAGGGAGCATTGGAAGACTCCTTCCCGCTTGCAGTGAATGATGAGCTTCATCTGCTTGGTTTTATATCTAGGAGGTGAATGGAGCCTCAAGTTGATGGAGCCTGAAGAGATACTCAGCAAATCAAATGTCTGTGGAAGATGAGTTGAATTGCTCTCCAGGCCCCACTGACCGGAATGACCAGCTCTCCACTGGCTGCTGTGGGACTTTAGACAGCTATGTGTCAACACTGAGATTCACATGCCAGGATCCAGAGCTGAATCCCACCCAAGGAGTTCAGTGACTTTGGTTATTCTGAGAGTCAGAGAGGCAGCTTTTGATGGTCCCTGTTCATCTCGTAGCTGTCTCTGCTGTTCAGTGGAGCACAGAGAGTTCTGAACTAGCTACCCGGCTAGCACAGCAGCACAGTTCAGCGTGGTGTAGCCTTGTGTGAAGATATTAGTGTGGCCCTAGGAGAAGTCTAAAGCAAGTTGACCACCATCCAGAAGGGCTAAAAGCTCAGACCTTCTTGCCTTTCTGTCCCCAACAGTTACCCGGTGGAGAAGTTCTAGAAATATCCACCCAATGACATAGCCTCATAAAGCTGTGAGAGCAGCAGAGGTGGATATGTGAGAGCAGCAGAGGTGGATACGTCAGAGCAAAACGCGAAACATCTGAAGAGCATGAGTGGAATATTTCAATTAAAAGGATCTACTTGATACAAGCAGACTACAATCTTGTCCTTGGTCTCTGGGGCAAGGGCAAATTATCCAGCTCCTGTTGCTCACCTCACTCTGTAAGCTAAATATAGTAATAATTACCTACCAAACTCCCAGGAGAGTTAAGGATTAATTGCTTCATAGTACTCAACATTTATTTTCACACAATCAATGCCACTGGGAGCAGAAAAATAAGCTTTGCAATTACTATTACATATCCACAGGGGACCATTCACTCATGAAGTACTTGGATAAAGCAGTTTTCTTAAAAATAATTTTTAAAAAGTCTTATTTATGTTTGGGCAGAAAAAGAGAAACTCGTCGGGCTCAGGAAGAACAAACCGAAAAAACCTATGCAAGCAAACAAACAAGCGAGAACTTTCTCTGAACTCAAGATGGCAGTCTGCTGGAAATAGAATGAATTAAGGTGAGTAGAAGCCCATGCATTATTAAACCAGTGCTATTTACACTGGGAACACGGTAAAACCGCTCCAGGGTACATGACGTGCTAAAGACTCAGAGGAACTAGGGTGCCTGCCTCTCCCTCCCTACTTTCTTCTTAGAGCTTTGCAGAGCAAAGGAAGAGAGAGGCGGCAGTAATGGCAGAGTTGTGTGCAGAAAGCTGATAAGCAGAATACCTAGCATCACTACAACCGTATTTCTTAAGATAAACTGTGTCCAGGGGAGGTAGGTTTCCTCCCAGGGCATGGTCACCATGAAGAAACATTTTGTTCTTGCAAAGAGTCTGGCAGCAGAAACCACATGAAGTAGGGCACCCAACTTCTTGATTGTCACCAGAGATTATACCAGCTAAAAGCCTGGGCTGAAACACGACGCTCTAGAGACTGAGATAAAGGCTCCACGTTATCATTAGAGGATGTGACACAGCTGATGTTTTTGTGGAGGAGGCGGGAAATGGAACATTTTACACAGCCAGGTCAAATGCATCACAGAGCTGCTCTGTACAGAGAGTGTTTGCTGCTGGTGTCCATTGATGAAACCCCAAACACTTTCTGACTAGGTGATGAGAACCTCCGTGGCTAATATCATGAACTGCGTTTAAGATCTTACCAGCTGAAAACAGGAATTTCTACACCGTAACTAATTTCTGTGATAAATGTTGTTTTATGTTGTAAATAAATGTTGCAAGCCATGGTGTAAACTGACAAGTGCAAAAGAGAGTGAATCATAGGTTCAGGGCTCTTCCAAGCTGTCTGCTCGTACTGATTCTCCAAGATCCCAAGTTTCATCCACCTCTGGCTTTACCAGCTGTGGACAAAAATCTCCCAATCCTTTGAGACTGGATCTGCCTGAGTTTGCCGGGAGCCTGAAACCAGTTCTGAGAAGTCTGAACTGCCACATTTGTCTCAACAAGAATTAAAGTGGAAAATGATGACATTTCAAAAGTCAACATTGTTCATTGCCTTCATACTATTAATGAAGATCTGCATGGTCCATTCAGCTGGTCTGGGCACCGTGAGTGCTGGAGCCCTGAGGGGTCTGGCAGAGCCCTGGAGGGCAGTGGACTCTGATTTATGGGTAGCCAGACCCCAGGAAGGAGGTGGAGAGCAGGAGTCAGTGCCCAGCAGAGCGTTTGTGGGTACACTGCAGAGCACTATCCCATTTTTTCACACCTGCTGGGCTGAGTTACTTTTTTCTCTTTTCTAAGTTTAACTTTTTTAGTTTTTTAAGTTTAACTTTAAGGAAAGACCCAGATGACATCCAAAGCACTGACCATACACCAGGACAGTCATTGGGATTTATCTGTCACAAGAGCTCCTGTGATTTTTTTTTTTTAATTTATTTTCCACTTCCTTTTTTGCATGCAAAGAGGGAGCTCTTTCATCTCAGCAGACAACAGCCTTGGTCCTTTCAGCTGTGTTCAAGTCAATTGCTTGCACAAGAGCGGTACACTTGGTTAGCAGCTGACCAGCAGTGCGGTATGCTGGGACCACGCAGGCTTTTCCCCAGCAGCGCTGGGCTGCCTGCAGGCATCGGTCGGGCAAACGGTGCAGAGATCACAGTGTCTTGCTGGAGCCTGGGGCTCGGGCATGGTGATGGAGAATAGGGAAAGGGAAATACAGCCCCCTCTTCCCCCCAAACTGAGGGGTTTTTTTGCAGCTCAGTAGGAAACCACCTGAGTCTGAAACTTGCTGACTATCATACATCTCAGAAATCTGGTTGTTTCCGAAGCAAAAAGTTAAATCAGAGACTCTCTGAGTGGTTAATGTGAGGTATCTGCCTGCCTGGAGGACTCTCCCCTGAGCTCACTGTCTCACACCCCAAACAAACCAATGCCACTGTCATATCGGTGAAGAATGAATTTCTGCAGCCCCCTGGGGTTTTTTCTGGCAGTTGATGAACACCTTTGTAAGACTATTGATTTTTCTTCTCTTTGTTTAGCTGGGATATCCCTTGTTTCCAACTCAAACCTGCTATTCAGAACCCTTCTTGCAGCAAAGAAAAGAGAACAGCTCTGCTTGTCCCTTTTCGCTCAGTTATAATCCCTTGGAGAGGAAGAGTCCAAGCAGGTATTATGGTTGGGAGCTCTTCCTCCATCCCTTCTTACTATGAATCAGATCTTAAAGACTTACTGTCTGCTGCAGTTCAGGTCTCTTGGTTGAGCTGCTGAATATCACAGTTAAGGGTTTATCCTGCGCGTGTGATTCCCTCGTCTGATGCATTTCTTATGTATTTGCTGCCTCCAGGATATATCTGTGAAAGCAAATTAAGCATCCTTACTATATGTTAGCAAAACATTCCATCTACTAATGGAGAGAAGTGTTATGTTCTAAGTCACTTCAATGCATACGAAAAATAAAACAGTATCTTGCGGGGAATAAGAAATAACAGTTCGTTCTCTTGAACGAATGCTGTCTGGGAAAAAATTGTCTGACATAAATATAATTTTCCAGACTATTTTGGTGTTGTTTTTTTTTTTTTTTCCCAGACAACTCTTCTTTCCTTGTAAGAAGAAAACAGTTTCACGCCCAAAACCTTCCAGACTGACTATACAAATCAGGGAACCCTCTTCTAATCCAGGGGTATTTGCAGACTAAATCGTGTTAGGTTTAACCGGGTTGACAACAACAGATTCTCCACGGTTCCTGTCTCTTTTTGACAGTGTAAATGCCAATGACATAGTGATATTCCAGAAGCAATCATTTCCCAAGAAAGGCCCCATTCTCATTTCTGTATCAAGAAACGGATCACAACGAAGGAGTTAAAGTCTATGGCACTACTTTGATGCCTGTGAATTGCAACCATCTTGCAGGAGGTTTGGCACTGGCTTTTTCGGGGAAAAAGATTTTAAACTGTGAATGCTGCTGTAGCCATCTAGGAAATATCAGGCATATAAAGATATGCTTCCCATGGAGAGCTAAATGTTATCCAAGAAGATGACGTAATATTTGTTGAGGAAAGTGAAACATCAGGCTCCAGTGCTTTTGAGTTAAGATAATGGCATTAAATTTATTAATTTATGTCTAGGCTCTGTGCTGGTGTCTCCTGTATTACCTGGTGACTCTGAAAGGGATTCCACAGAGAGGTGACTGGCCTTTCTCAAGGGCAGAAGAGTTTGGTACTGAATTTTGCCTCTGAGGTGCTACATTGCCGTGCCTTGGAGTGGTTCCCCATGTGTTCAAGGCTTGGCATAGCCCTGGTGAGGTTCACTAGGGTTCAACAAAGTTTTATTTATTTGCTTCAACAAAAAATATGACCCTTGGCATTTATAACATCAATCTTCTCCCTAAATGCCACCTCTTGGATTGTAAACCCTTCAGAGCAGAGCAGTTTTTCATATTTGTGTTGCATGCTGCGTCACACACATTTTGGTCAGCAAACAAGTACTTTGGCTAGGAATAGCAAAGAGCAATCACTCATGCTCCACAATTTCTTGCAGGGTGGGAGTGGCATCTGTGTACTGGTCCGTCCTGGGCTGAGATAGCCTGAAAACTGGGCTGTATGCAGTGGGCAAAGGAACTAATATTGTAATGCAAACATTGAGGACAGCATCAAGCATGGATATGCTTATGGGAAATTTTGTTCTTAGGTACCCAAGTTTTTGGTCACAGGTAAGACAGGGGACTGACCTTTTGAAACCAATACCTCTGCTGACCCTGTTGAGATTCTACTATCTTCAGGCATTCATAGCAGGCAAGATCCCCAGGAGAAACGGGGGGTGATGGATGTGTTCTGCACATAAAACAACCCGTTGACAAGAGCAGCTGGCCTAGAAAACTTACAATAGCTTTTCCCTCCTTAGTGCCACTACTTCTCTGAGGCTGAATTCAAAGGCAGCTGTGCCATATCTCACGCTGTTTGGGGAGGTGAGTGGGTTGTACTCACTCTGCAGTGAGTCATCCCCATCTTGTTTAACTGCAGCTTACCAATTTTCATTTGTTTATGTGTGTGTTCCAGGCATATCTGATCGATGATGCATGCGGCTCTGGGAACTTACTGCACCAAGTCTCCACACTTTCCATCAAAGTTTTTTGTCAGTATGGGTGGAGAGCACAGGACACAGCATCAGGGACTGTCGTGGTTTAACCCCAGCCAGCAACTAATATATGTGTCATACGGTATGGAATATCCCTTTGGTCAGTTGGGGTCAGCTGTCCCGGCTGTGTCCCCTCCCAAATCCTTGTGCACCCCCAGCCTGCTCGCTGGTGGGGTGGGGTGGGAGGCAGAAAAGGCCTTGACCCTGTGTAAGCACTGCTCAGCAATAACGAAAACATCCCTGTGTTATCAAGACAGTTTTCAGCACAAATCCAAAACATAGCCCCATGCTAGCTACTGTGAATGAAATTAACTCTATCCCAGCCAAAACCAGCACAGATACGCAGATACAATTTGCAGATCTAAAGATGTTCTGATTTACCCATTTATCCACACCCAGGTCAAACCAAGGTTCTCTGCTACCCTGTATACCGAGGATGACTATAAAACGTGAGACCGTAATAAACTCCAAAATGAAATCCAATCTTCCAATTTGCTTACAAGTGAGAAAAAAGTTATTTTAAACAGTGTAAAGATAACAAGGAATCTCTTAATTGAGGGTTATAAGCATCTAAGTCGTCTTTTTAAGAAATTATCCACAGTCAGGGAGAAAAAAGTAGACTTGTTTGAAATTTCAGTGACTCAAATCCTATTGAAGCTGTTGGGGTTATAGTAAGTGCTTGAAGCTAAATTCTATTCAAAGTGTTTCCTGTTTGGGGACTTACTCAGAGCCTTCCTGAGCTGGGTCAAAAGTGTCCCAGATCAGATAAAGAGGACTGTATATCAGAGCAACCAGTCACGCCCAGACAAGAGTCAAACATCGTATAAAGAGTTAGATATCAATAGTGGCTGTCTCCTATCTTCTCTCTGCTGCCAGTGCATGCCACACTTGCAAACCACAGGCTACAAAATGCGCTCTGAAAGGGAGATGGCTGGTTTTAACTCTTCAGTGCAAGCGGGGTGAAACCTGTTTCACCTTAAGGAGCAGTGATGGCATTTATACCTTCTCTGATGACCTCCTTTCGTCCCTGCAGAGACTGTCTTTGTCAAGGCCATAGAGCTTGAGCCTTTGCTGAGGCAGTCCCCAGCAGGATGAGTTTCACAGCGAGGAAATCTCTGTGCTTTTCACGTTGTGCAAGGCTTGGTCTATTCCTGGACAGCAAAAGGGCCCTGTAATAAAAGTCAGTATTGACATGTGTTTCTTTAATTGTACCCACAAAAGCAAGCACGCTTCCTGTCAAAAGCCAGACTGTAAATAGTGAAGTGTTATCACAGTGTATCACAGTCTGCATTTTTAGACAATCTTCTGGCTTTACTGGAGCCACCGTGCTTTTTGTGCATAAAAAAGAGCATTGCTCCCTTATACAACCTCTTTGTTGGGCTTTCTGGGTGGAATTTGTTTACTTAAACATAGGCTGACAATGTCATTTGAGATGCTGCATCATAGCCATGTGAGTGTGGTAAACACGATACAGGATCTACAGTACCTCTGTGCTTTTCTGGACAGGCAACTAAGGCTGGGCAAGATGTGGGTACTGTGTTGGAAGGGTTGCTTTCTCAAAGTGTCGTTGTGGTTCTGGAGCTATGGGACATCATGTTACAGGTGTTCATATGTCTCGCCAGGCTTTTAACAATCATTGGGAGTTTAACCACTTGCATCCAGGGGATGATGTAGCTCATCCCGATGTACACATCTAAAACAGGTCAGATGAATCCCCTTAGAAAAAAGCCTGTGCAGCTCAGGGTTGACTAGTTCAGGTGCAGAACCCTAGACCATAGATGTCTAAAGCTGGGTGACAGATTTCTCTGGGATTCAGGGTTGTGTTGTCTCCAGCTGTGACTAGCTTAACAGAAAGCACATGTGGGACCCACTCATCTTGACCACAGTCTAGACCTTTCTCCTTGGCAATGCTCTCATCTAGAAGTGCTTGGTCACATATGTTCTCCAGATGTGCCCTGTGCTCTGGTTTTGGCCATGTAATAGGTCGCTTCAGGCATTAAAATCGTGGACTGAATGGAAATCTTGATGCTGAAATGCTCCCAAACTGTGTTGTTGAGGATTTAATTCAGAGAGACAGCACAGCGTATGAACCAGGACCCTCAGTTCAAACCTGGTACAGTTCTTCACTCCAGCTGTTTCAGCAAGCTGACACTTCTCCTTTTTATCCCTTCAATTTGCTTAGATTTTAGGCTTATTTGTCCAATCCATAAAGCCGATAAGTGCAATGGTCATACAAACAATAACAATCTGAGCTGAAATTATTTGCTTGGATGGACTTCTGTTTTGAGTTGGGAAACAGGGAAACAGTACCTGTGGGCTCCTTCAAAGGATGGTCATCAGCTTGAAATCCACTTCTACAAGCATGATACTTTGGATTTGGTACATAATTAAACACGATAAATTATATTAAAAAATGTAGATACATTAGTGTAACCCTTTATATTCCACTCATTTCCAAGACTTCTCCATTTCTCTATTGTTTAAAGAGAGGGGAAAATAGAGACAGATAGCTAAAAAATCCATGACTATCATTAAAAGGATTTAAAAAAATTCTTTTTCTTACCTAGCCAGGGGTGGATTAATAATCACTGTGTGGAAGCAATCTGAAGAATATTTATAGAGGCTAAGACATAAAACCTTGACATACTATGTACTTATGATCCTCTTTCACATCTATCTCATAACAGTGATTATATTTGCACAGATATGCCATGGAGACCTTAAGACAGCTTTTCTTTTCAGGCATATGAACTTTGCAAGCACTGCAGTGAGCTCTGTGTGACAAAATACTTTGACTGTACCCGTGTGACTTCCAGGTCTGCTGCTCAACATCGTCACAAGGTGTGTCTGCTCAGGGCTCGATTTCTGGCTACTGGGATGATTCACGTGGCACGGCAGGGAGTGTCAGGACTCTGCTCTCCCATGCTGGCCAGGCAATCCCACCAGGCTGGGCTCCAGCACTGCAGAAAGGTTTCGTGTCCTTCGTATTTGCACAGAAGGTGGTTTAAGGAAAGCACTATCTGGAGTTCAAGAGGTGGTTAGGCTGTCATGCAGACATAGCCGGCATTCAAATGCTGGGTCTAATTAGCACACTATTTATATCCTCAGGCAATTATTCATGAGTATGCCACATTGATAAGCTAGATCAACAGACAAAAAGATTGATTACAGTAGATGTAGCAGGGAAACGTCACACCAGCATGATGAGAAATAAAACCAAAGCAGAACCCAACCTTCTGGCCAGACTTAGAAGAGCACAGACTGTGTCCTCAAGAAGTGGATATATTTTTCCACAATGTCCTGGTTTCGGTTGGGATAGAGTTAATTTTCTCCCTAGTAGCTCACGTAGCGCTGTGTTTTGGATTTAGCATGAGAATAATGTTGACAACACACTGATGTTTTAGTTGTTCCTAAGTAGTGTTTACATTAGTGAAGGACTTTCTCAGCTTCCCATGCTCTGCCAGGTGCACAAGAAGCTGGGAGGGGGCACAGCCAAGATAGTTGATCCAAACTGCCCCAAGGGCTATTCCATACCATATGACGTCATGCTCAGTATAGAAACTGGGGGGAGTTGGCCGGGGGGCAGCGATCGCTGCTCAGGGACTGGCTGGGCGATGGTTGGTGGGTGGTGAGCAGTTGCATCACTTTTTTTTTTTCCCTGGGTTTTGTTTCTCTCTCTCGTTGTTCTCCTTTTCATTACTATTATTATTATTATTATTATTATTATTATTATTATAATATTTCAATTATTAAACTCTTCTTATCTCAACCCTCGAGTTTTCTTACTTTTACCCCTCCGATTCTCTTCCCCATTCCACCCGAGGGGGAGGGTGAGCGAGCGGCTGTGTGGTGCTTGGCTGCCGACAGGGGCTAAACCACAACACACAATGAGCTGAATCAGCTCCTGGAGGATGATCCTGGTTTGATCTGAGCACGGTAGACCATGATCCCCCTCGACTGACAAACACCTGCAAGGTGGGTCTCTCCTAGGAAGTGCAGTATTATGTACACTTTCCAAAGCTACTTCAAGAGGTGGTAAGTAGATCAGTAGATCAGTGAAATGAAAACATGAGGGAAGCATGATGCTCCTGATAACTAATTAATTAATAAACTAATTGGCTGATTAACTTGGGCACATCACCACAGTGATGTTTTACTTCTTATACCATACCTGGCTGGTCTGCCAAAGTTTTGAATATCTCAGTTCAGGTTTGAGGTGTGTTTTGTTGCCATTTCAAAACAGCTACGATAGCTGACTCGTAGTTGTGAGCAGAGGAAGCCATCTGCAAAGTCAGCGCTGTAATAGTATGTCAGTGACAATACCCTCTAACAGCAATCTGGCATGCTGCAATATCTTTAGTTGTAGATACATCCAAAGCCACGGGTCCTGTAGCTGTGCAGAACCATTTACCGTATGGGTATCTGGAAATTTATGAGGCACCACCAATCATATTTAATTCACATCAATCTCCAGTGAAGCCATTGGAATCATAAGGGGGATGAATCTCACTCAGATGTGGTACAGAAATGGAATAAATTTCAAAAATATAGCCAGTTTTTCATCAAAACCTCTATAAAATCAATCTTCCACTTCAGAATGTAGCCCAAAGGCTTGAAGCTCACTGAAATTACTCAAATGCAAAAAGAATGTTTAATTACATGCTCATTTGGGAGGAGAAATGTAAGACTGTGTCCCTAGATTCATTTTTCAGGCTAATTTAGTAGTCTTTGTATTGAACATTCTCTTTTGATGCTGGACTTTAAAAAAAATCCAACATGGAAATTTGCCTTGTGAAGAAGGCTCCATTTCAATTATAGCTGTCTAAGTAAAATTTAAATAAGATGCTACTATACTGGATCAAATCATGGTCTATCTGGTCCTGTAGGCTGTCTTTGATAGCGACAAGCATGTGGCAGACCTTTCAGGTTACTGGAAACCTGACGCAAGATATACACTGGGCTGTATCATGGAGACAGTCAGCTGTTCATGTCATGAGTGCGCACTTTCTCTATGGAGCCATGCGATAGACATGGTCTCAGGTCACACAGTGAGGATAAACCCCATAATAGTAGGCTGCTGTTGGGGAATGATCTTTTTAATGTCATGTTCCTTGCCATGTAGCAAATCACCGTGGTCTCTTTCTTCCATTGAGACCTCAAATGCAAGCAATAGATGGCTGATCTGCTGATATCAGTGCCCGATGCATGGGGTCCTCCAGTGGGAGCAGAGCAGCGTTACTGCACCACAAACCCATGACATCCTGGGACAAGGTGAGTGAGTCAAACACAGGACATTTAAAAAATGTGTCTTATGATTACAGCATAAAATGGGACAGGTCTGGTTTGGTTGCAGGTAGGAAGGAGTCATGAAGCAGTCAGCTCTGAGATCATTTTGCCACATGAGTAATTTCTTCCTAATCCTCGTTTCTTGGTTGTTTTATCTCTGAAGCAGAGAATGTAAATCCTTCTCCCAAAACTCTCCAGTATTTTTAAATCATAGTATTTAACTCTGCATATGCTTTTTAAAATCTTGGCTGGCTTCAGTTCTAGCTTGCAGAAATTGGTTATGGTGGCTGACTGTGTGGGAAACCAGTCCCTTGAATCAGCTCCTATTTCAGAGATTTTCATGGATTTAAAGGCCAGATGGGGTCATTAGCTCATCCACCCTGATCTCTTACGTAGCATGTGGGATGGGATTCACCTCACCATTATTTAAACAGTGAAGTTAGAAACAGACTACCTGCTCTAAAATGAGTGGGTTTCCCTCTGCTCCTTTTACAATCAATGGAAGAGGATTATTCCCTGCATAGGGTAATTCATTCTTCTCTATGATAGATTTTGAGTCTAGGATATATAAATTACTGGGACGGTGGACTTCTTACAGTGAGTTCACTAAATAGTGTTCAGCTGAGGCATAGCTCCGAGGAACGTGAGCAGTTTGTGCCTGAAAGTGTCAAGAGATGGAGAATCCACTGCTTTCCTTTCTTGCTCTACTGATTTCTCACCCTTGTTATCAGAAACCAATCTCCAAAGGTATTATTGACTGGATTGACAATGACTATAAAGAGAACTTCATGTAAGGAGCTAAAGGGGAGATACGTGCCTTCTAGTATGATGAATCCATCCCCATTCCCTGTTTCTGGCTGCCTCATCTCCCAAAAGATTGAGTAGACAGTGAGAGATCTTCAGAGGTAGGTGATAGCAATGACTGTTGACAGAGAAAGATTTCCACAAGAGGCAGAGGGAAGGCAGGGAGGGAGGAGATGAATGTGAAGGGATGTGACAGAAGAACACAAAATGAGTATTGAGAAAATGTGTGTTGAGAAAAATCAGGCACACTCTGATACTAAAACAAGAAGACTGATAAAAATGAATGGCGACTAATTTAAAATTGGTAAAAGTATGCTTGTATAATTACAGAGACAATAAATAACCCAAGGAATTAATTGCCACCAGATAAATTTAAAGCCAAACTCAAGGTTAAGAGGGAGAGCACATATTTGTAGGTGGCATTTATGGATGACCATGTTCCATTGAAAATCAGTGGATAATAGGATATATCTGCAGCAGTGTTAAATAGAACAAATAACTCATGCTTCAGAGTACAAACTAATAACAATAATAGGGTACAAGCCAACAAGAAGGTAGCAGGATCTGTACTTCTACAGGCAGCAGCTTCTGAAATACATAGTATTGGTTGGTGCTTGAGACAGACCTGCCTGCGAAACAGATATTCTTCTCTGCCACGTTACCTGAGCATATGACAGTGTGAATGAATGTGTTTTTATGATGCCTTTTTGGAGTAGGAAATAACTGCATGGACAGAGGAAAGCCATGGAAAAGCTACAGGAAAAGGAACATATATATGTCCTGATATAGATTAATTCAGATACCATGTCTAACTCTTTCCATTGACTATACAGTTAAATGGAAATAGGAACCCTAAACTTTGAGTCATTTGTTTTGCTCTCTTGAACAAAAAGGCCGTGGGATTTGTAATTAGGATGTTGAGCACCTGTAACAGATGGTCTGATTAGAACCTTTAAGGATTTGTCCGAAATAATCCAAATAGTTTGTAAAGGACAATGAATCTGAATCCTGGTCCCTAGCCCTAATCACTGGCCCAAGCTGCCTTTTTGGATATGCAATGAGATGTAATACCCAGTCCAGCCTGGCAACTCCTATGTCTATGCTTCAGTTAACTCTGATGTTGATACTTCTCCGTCTATATCTGAGCAGCTCCCTGCTAACAGTGTCTGGGTGTTACGGTGGACATCAGACTGAATATAAACCAACAGTGTGCTCCAACTGAGATTAAGGCAAAGCCCATATCAGCATTCATGAGGGTCAGCATGGCCTGCAGATCAAGCTGTTGTCCTTCCCCTGTTCAGCACTGGTGAGGTCACTCCTGAAACCTTGTAGACAGTTCTGCTCTCCCCCACCCCTTCCAGCCTAAGAGGGATGTGAAGAAACTAAAAGGGATTGAGAAAAGGGCTACCAAATTGTCAGGGTCCCAGAGCATGCGTCTCATGTAAACGTGCTGAGGGACACAGCATAACACCCAGGTCCCATTCAACAGGGCAGCTCCCAGCCAGACAGTTCCCAGCCTCTACCGATCCATGGGATTTTCCCACACTCATCCACAGAGCTCTGTACTTCCCCATGTTGACGCACCCCCTGCGGAGGGTGGGGGAAAAAGAAGGAAAGAGGTTATGGTTATATTGATTTATGAGAGTCGTATTCAGTATCCTTAGAGTGTGGAATGATGATCTCTGCACAGATTAAAGAAATATTTCTCAGGCCTGGGCTTGGCTAGCATGGAGAAGGAATAGATTAAATCACTTCTTGAGGTCCCTTCTAGGCTTGTTTTGTGTGATTCTTTATCCTGAGCACTTGTCTTGACATTTTTGATTTAGCTTGGGTGTATAGGCAGCAATCCTCCAGCTGTCACAGCATGCACTATTGATTTATGGAACTAAAGTAAATACAATTGAAACATGAAGATTCATTAAGAGCGACCGTTTCTGCCTGTGGACTTAATATGTTTTCAAAATGACCTCATTTGGGTCTTGTTCGCATTCATGGATTCACCTGTTGAGTGGTAGGAGAAGAAATGACGAGTGCACAAAATCGATCCTCAGCACTGATGTCTGATTCCTTGGGAATTCAGCATTTGCTTCATCATTCTGGGATGCCAGTTTGACACAGGTGAATTCAGTGACTGTAGTGAAGCTCTAAAGTAGAAGTATTGATGGATCAAACACTGAGGAAGGAGGTTAAAAGATACAGGATTTCTTCAGTCCCTTCTTACAAGTACAGCTGCTAGCTTTGGGTCATTCCTCATATGCTCTGACTCAGATTTAAAAAAAAAAAAACATATTCTGATTATTTGTAATAGTGTTCTGGTCTCTTATGATCCCTTGAATAACCTCACAGGAATTTTCTAAAAGGTAGTCACAAAGAGATTTTTTTATTCCTTTTTAAGCAATGTATTTGCTTCTGGATACATGAGTAATCCTCTGATGTTGTCTGCCTTAGATCTCTTTTAGCACTGCAACATGACAAAAAGGTAAATTAAATTTATCCATTTGGATGCTTTTAATTGGCAGCCAACGTCAATGGTTCCAGTGAGAAACTTTGGACCAAACTTAACCAAAGGGAATTGCTAAAAGGTTTATGGAGAGAATTGGTATCTCTATTTAAATGCCTCTTTCTGCTCTTTTCCTGGACAGTGGTTGTAAGAAGTTGGTAAGTAATTTCCATGTCCACAGCTGCTCTCACAATGATGAATCTCTCTGTCTCTTCCCTGTTCTGTGCATTGTGCGCTGCCTGTGATCTCCCTTCAATGTGCTTTAACTACACTCCTCCCGGGGCTGAGGTTTTCATTGTTTTGGGGAAAAATGTTTAAATTTTTAGTTTAGATTGAAGGTGTTATGAGCACAAAGCCGTATGGGGGTTATGCTCCCAAACCATCAGGTGCACATGGGAGTTGACTCTTCTGTGTAACGTGTGCATAGATGCACACATTATCAAGACGTAAGCAGGCATTTTTATGCTGCTCAGGGTGAGAATGGAGGGTTGGTGAAACAACAGTGGAGCCACAGAGAAGATTAAATATGGAAACAGTCAGCATAAAGATGAGATTCATTCCACTTAGCTCTAGACACCAACGTCTGACTCGGTTTCCCTAGGGACCCCTCAGGCTGTGGTTCAATTAATCGTGAAATATGCCAGATGAGTCACACTCTGGTAACGTCACACCTTCTCTGGCACGAAGGATTTCTCCTGATGACGGTTTCAGATAAGAAGTGAATGGGAGATGTAGTCTAAACAATTTATGAGTTAGGGCCACAGTAAAAAACCCAAGGTGTGTCCCTTTGAATGACCTGTGGAGTTTTCAGCAGTGCCCACCACCTGGTACGTTTTGGAAGGCAGAGAGCGCAGTGCTGTATTTACATAGCAAGGTCCCGCGTATGGTGAATAGACAGTTGCAGGATAGATACTGGATAGGATAGATGCAATAGTTGTAGGATAGATGCAATAGTTGTGGGATAGATACAATGGGTGCAGGATGTGGCCTTGTTGGGTCCATGTGGCTTTCCAGGATGGCATGAAAAGGGCAAGCAGCAGCCCTTCAATCTCTCTTGACTACTCCACATCCAGGGCCAGGTATGTCCCTGCTGCCTTGGTGGCACTTACGGACTGCACAGCAGAGCGGTCTCTAGGCACATGCCTGAGGTGCTCAGTTATTGGAAAGGGCTTAAGATCAGCTCCTGAACTTCACCCTGAAGTGATTTATGAGAGCTCAGCTCCTGAACTTCACCCTGAAGTGATTTATGAGAGCTCATACACTCATTTCCACCAGCTCTGCTGTGAAGTTAATCCCCAGCAGAGTGACAGAGCAGGCAGCCTGGCTGGTAACTGCTTGAACCTCAGGCTAGAGCTTGGCTGAACTGGCAGCTCAGGTTTTCCCATCTTCAGAGCAGTGCTGATAGTCCTCTCTCTTTTGCAAAGCATTTTGTGCTCTCCACAGGAAAGCACAAGGTAGGAGCTAATGGTGATGATGACCTGAGCGAGATGTTTTGCAGACACATATTAATACCAGTGGTGAGGGCTGGCTTGTTGCAAAATGCAGTTACAGATGCTCTTTGAAGTCTGTGCCAGCTCCCCTTTGGGAAGAAGAAGGAGGACAATGCACATCAGCGAGTGTCATCTTTACAGAGAAATGACTCCAAAAAGAGAAGTCTACAGGGTGGAAGGAGGCACTACTGGCAGAAGAAATTCACATTCTCAACTAGTTGGAAGGGAAAGCAACCTGCTTAATAACCATTTGGAGAGACATATATAGCAACAAACAGAACTAGGATACCAGTAAGCTGTGGCAAAGAGCCACTTGCTTTTTATTAGCTCCAGCATGTTCTCATCTTGAATGGAAATTTAAACCCCTCCAAAAAACCTAGGCAATGTAATTGCAGGGACACAAATTTGTGAGCTTTAATAAGGGAGCTGGTCATGAAAAGGACTAGCTCTGGAGGAGGAAGCTCAGGGTTCAACCAAAGATATTTAGCAGATGGGCAGGATTATTGCAATCCTTATCCAAAATAGCATATGTTTTATTTTGCTATAGCCAGGGGCCCAAGCAGAGTGGCCAGCCTGAAAGTGTGACTGGAAGCAATATTATGATTATGGAAGAGAGAAGAGGTGAGAAAAGCTTGGGAGCTGCTGGGTTAGAGATTTTGGACAGCAGGAGAGACTTGTTGCTCGAGTTGCTGAAAAAGCCAAAAACCTTGAGGCTAGTCCTGGTAGAACATGCACCCAGACAAGCAAACCAGAACCAGGAAGGGCTGGATGGTGAAAGCATGAGAGTCTTTGAGATACACATTGGGAGTAGTAACTACTTAGGCCACAGAGAGTGACATTAATCTGACATCTGCCGCTGAGCTGACAAACCTCAGCTCCCTTTCTGGTCAAGAGAGGACTAGCGAGTACAGCCTGTGGAGTGCAGTGAATGATCTGTTTCTCTCTAAAGTAGCTGTCTAAATCTGGGCAGATGGACAATACCTCAAAATGCCTATTTCTCTCTGTGACTGTAAAGGAAAACAAGACAAATCCTGCAGAAAGTGCCCTTGTTGGGGATATATAACCTCAGGTGAGACGCATCCCAAACAAAAGACTCCTTCTGTGTCTTTAGGGGGAGCAGATCTGCCTTGGGATTGTAACGGGGCTCTTTTAGAAGTCAACTGGGTTGACTCAAAATCTAAAGATGCACGTCTAGGCTAGCGTTTCTAAAGGGCTGTAAGAAACATCATTCCCACTGAAATTAGTCAGCTAAGCACCCTTAACATGCTTGCCTTCTGGGATGAGATTCTTGGGGGTTAGGAAGTCAGAGAAGTCCCACTTACAGTCTACTGGGCATCCCAGGATGTCGACTAGATGAAACAAGTCTCTTGTGTATACTCTTAGTCCTCTCTTATTCTGAGACCTGTAGCTTTTTGGCTGGAATCCTGCCTCAGGCTGTAAATTTTTTTGATACCTTTGGCTTTGCACATGCTGCAATGTACTGACTTTGGACGCGAGCCAGTTTACATACGGTTTTGTCTAACACTGGGCATAACCCACGGTAGACCTTAATGCCATTCAGTAGAAGGATGACATCAAATTTAGAGGCAAAGGGACTTTTTTATTTGCCTCCTGAAACCAGCTGTGTGAAAGAAATCATCTACTAAGCAGCTATGGAAATTCTGAAAGGGTATGTAGACACCATGGATGAAGAGATGTAGTTTTTCCAGCTCACACTAAAGTGGTATACTTAATCCAGCAAGCTTAACTATGGTTGTTAGCATGCAAGGCACATATGCTTCTTAATTGTGAGTGTGATATTTTTGGATTATCATGCCCAGCTATGAAAAGTCTGCATTTGTTGCAAAGAAATCTGAGGAGGACATCAGCCCTGGTGAACAGTAGGGGGAAAAATACATAATATGCATGAAAGCTTTGCTATTGTACAGCTGCTTTTCCCGTCAAATTATACTTGTTTAAGAAAGTTTGCAATCCCGAAACATACAGGGACTGGAGGAAACATAAACACAAATCCAGGATAGCAGGAAAAAATGATTTAGTGCTCTGAGGGCAGAAAACCTGGAAAATAGAGAGGGAACCTTGGTTAATGGTTATCCTCTGTGTAAAGATCAGCAGGGTGAGGTTAACAGGCTGAATGTTTTTCCCTGCTTTTCAATGTCTGGAGCGTGAGATGTAGGTTTTTGGATTGGGCTCAAATCTGATATAAATAAATGATTTTGGAAAGTGAGATGTGAAATCTCAGCCTATTCAAGCTAGCTTCTTTCAGCTGCACTGTTTCAAAAGTCTTACCCCGTGTTAGAATCCAGCCCATGGAGGAGGTCAAAATCCTCTGCTGGGGTTTAGTCCAACCCACCTTCATTTTCTTGCATTTTCTGTACTGTCGGAGTCTGGCACCAGCTGTTGGGGCAAGCAGAAAAATATGAAAAGATGGGTAGGTTTAAGTTATTTTTATCTCTGCAGCTGTTGAATCAGAATCTCATTTAGCATCTCAGTTCTGTGGCTAATCTCAATGTAATTAGAAGGTTTAGGTAATACAGATATACACTTAAAATTTTGGTTATTGTTATTCTAGAATTAGCACTGGTTACAAGCACACAATTATGCTAGGTGTTGTACAAACTCATTAGGGGAGATAATCCTGGCTTACATTGTTTGCAATAGAGCTGAAAAATTTCTTTTTGCACAAATCCTGTTTCACAAAGAAAAATTTTTTTAAAAATCTGTCAATTAAAGCACTGAGGGTGTTCATGTCCAGTTAACAATTAAAAAAATTTTCTTAAAATAACTGTTTCATTTCTAATTTTGAACATAATGTCATTAAAAAAATAGTCTCCATAAAAGCTAAAATAAAAGGGTCATTTGAGATTAATGGTTCGGTTGGCACAAAATTAATTTTCCCTTTTTTTCTTCATTAAGAAATTAAAGTTTTTGAGGCTGACCCAAAATATTTCTTCTCTATCTTTTTGGATTTTTTTTTTTTTTTTGGCACTGCAAAAACCTGAAAATTCAGTTACTCAGCTGCAAACAACAGAGATTGTATCAACAAGGGAACCGACAGGAAAAATCTCAGTAGCTAGAGGGAGAAGACAGGACCATGCTGGCTTCCAGCCATCTGGTCCACCCACTAGCTCATCCTGCCTCCATGAGACTTCTTGCACACCCTATGTCTGTGGCTTGAAAGACATATATCTTTCAGTCAGTAGAATTTTATTTTATTTCTTTAGGTAATATAACTGTTCCTGCAAAAACTCAGAGTGTTTTATGCTGTTTTCTGTAAATATGAAGCTTCTTACATTTTTCATTCCAGTTTCCAATCTGAGGGACAATCGCACAGAATCACAGAATGATTAAGGCTGGAAAAGACCTCTAAGATCATCTAGTCCAACCGTCAACCCAACACCACCATGCCTACTCTACCATGTCCCAAAATGCCACATCTACACTTTTTCTGAACACCTCCAGAGATGGTGACACCACCACCTCTCTGGGCAGCCTGTTCCAATGCTTGACCACTCTTTCAGTAAAGAAGTTTTTCCTAATATCCAATCTAAACCTCCCCTGGCACAACTTGAGGCCATTTCCTCTTGTCCTATCGCTTGTTACCTGGGAGAAGAGACCGACCCCCACCTCACTACACCCTCCTCTCAGGCAGTTGTAGAGGGCGATAAGGTCTCCCCTTCAGCCTCCTCTTCTCCAGGCTAAACAACCCCAGGTCCCTCAGCCGCTCCTCATAGGGCTTGTGCTCCAGACCCTTCCCCAACTTTGTTGCCCTTCTCTGGACACGCTCCAGCACCTCAATGTCCTTCTTGGAGTGAGGGGCCCAAACCTGAACACAGTGCTCAACATGCGGCCTCACCAGTGCCCAGTACAGGGGGATGATCACTGCCGTGGTCCTGCTGGCCACACTATTCCTGATACAAGCCAGGATGCCGTTGGCCTTGTTGGCCACCTGGGCACCCTGCTGGCTCATGTTCAGTTGGCTGTCGACCAATGCCCCCAGATCCCTCTCTGCCAAGCAGCTTTCCAGCCACTCATCCCCAAGCCTGTAGCGTTGCATGGGGTTGTTGTGGCCCAAGTGCACGACCTGGCACTTAGCTTTGTTGAATGTCATACAATTGACCTTGGCCCATCGATGCAGCCTGTCCAGATCCCTCTGCAGAGCCTTCCTACCCTCAAGCAGATCAACACTTCCACCCAATTTAGTGTCGTCTGCAAACTTAGTGAGGGTGCACTCGATCCCCTCATCCAGATCATTGATAAAGATGTTAAACAGAACTGGCCCCAAAACTGAGCCCTGGGGAACACCGCTTGTGACTGGTCACCAACTGGATTTAACTCTGTTCACCACAGAGTATGATTGCAAACCCCCTCTGGTAATTTTTTCCCTTGTCATTTATTTGGAAAGACACAGCTCTTAGGTGGTGAAACAAACCATATATGGTCAGATAGCACACCCTCATTCAAAGAATATTAATAAGCTGTTTTTCCCCACACTTCAATCTTGTATATTTGACCTACCAAACATGTTTGTGTACTCAGTTCCCACTCTACTGCTGCTCTGTGCAGCAAACAAACATTAAAAATAGGTGCACTGAGAAGGTAAAACCTGTAAAAATGTCCTTATGGGATCAGTCCCCAAACCCATCTCTCTCAGTATCCTGTCTTCAATATGTCCAAAGTGGTTGCCCAGGGATGGATATAGGAACAGGACAAGTTTTCTTGGTATATTCTCTCACCCTCCCACAGTATGAGTCTTGGAAGTGAGGTGGAAGCCTGGAGAACCTCCTGAGATGAGGTGGTGCGTTTGTGTGTTTCATGGGGTTTCCTTTTCTGAATATCTCCAACAGCTTTTTGAACTCATGCAACTTTTAACTGCATCCTGCTTCAGATAGTTTCACAGATCAACATCCCTTTTGTTTATCATCTACTTTTGTTTGTTTCAAACTGGCCTCTTGCTAGTTTGAATTCGATGCGGAATAATTACTACACAAGAAAAGCAGGAACATTTGCTGCCTTTTCATCTTCTCTGCCACTGCTCACATCACTCTTGATTTTATAGGTGTCCATCATCATCATCATCATCATCATCATCATCATCTTCCGTCATCCCACTGCCAGGCTAGCTACCAACCAATTCAGTTGCTCCTCATTCAGATGCTGTCCATCAGTGATGGATCATCCCTTTAGTGATGGAATTTCCCAGTAGCTTTTCCAGAGTTACTATAAGGTGACCAGAACCCCACACAGTTTTTAAGATACAAGCGCATTACGCATGGTGTCATAGTAATGCCTTCCATTTTTTCCTTTATTTCTTTCCTCAGAATTCCTAAAATTTCATCTGCTTTTTTGACTGCTACTTGCTGCTGAAGTGACATTTCCATAAGAGAATTGCTGCCCCAAGACCTCATTTTTCAGTGATAATGGCTGTATCAGAGCCTGCCATCACGCAAGAAAGACCTCTCAGTCTTTAAACTGCAGTCTGACCCTTCTTGCTGAGGACTTGAAATAAGTGAAAATCACTGCAACTTCCATCATGCCTGTTTAACTGGGTACGTAGGAGGCTGAGAGAGACAAACAACCCTTCATATGTGACAGAGATAAGGAGCAACATTACCTCATTTTCTGAGTTAGAGATTGTCTTTGCACCCACCGGTACCATTCAGATAGTGTGGAAGTTCGAAGCCATCCTTGTAATCTCTGGCTATGATTAATGCTGTGAATGCATTTGTGTGAATACAGGTCCCAGGAGCCCCCAAACTTATACTGGGACCCCCTATGCTACGTGCTGTGCCAGACAGAGAGCAAAGAGACCAGTCACAGTTTCTGCAACTCTCTGTGTGTCTGATATTACGTGGTGTGGGTGGGTGTGTGGGGCCCGCATGGTACAACCCTGCTAAGTGCACAGGATGGATGAGAATATTTCTTTGGAGGGGGAGGATGTTTGTTTAGGAGACCAAAGTTGCTGCAATGGTAAATATTATTGCTGTATGGAATTATTTCTCTCGTATGACTTTTCTATACACTTGTCACAGTACTGGCTAAGGTGAGGGTGGAGGAAAGCTGCCATGGGTTTTGAAAGGAAAAATCATCATTTACACTAACAGCAAAGTAAGCAGACCTTCAGTATAAAAATTATACATCTCATCTCACCCACTCACTTTAAAAAATATAACTCTATTATTCAGTAGAGTCAATAACAGTTAAATTTTCTTATGTGTAATCCACTGCTGGTTGAAGAATATAAGGGTTTCTACATATGTTCTCGTTAAAAAGAAGATCTATTTTGACAAAATCCTTTAATTGCCCTTGGATTTTTATTTTTTGTAAGTAAGTTAATTCAGCCTGTATACACTGGAAGAACACGAAGCTAAGAGGAAAACCTCAGATTTCCTGGGATTTCAAAACTTGCACTGACTAATGAAAAGAAGTTAGAGGTAGAATTCAGTGGAAATCTCCTTTCTTCTTTATATCACAGATGTTACCTGTGATCTCTCTGTTGCCTGCTGATGCCTCAGATTTAGCATGAGGGACAATCTCAGCAGGGACAGCTGTTGACAGATATTGACAGTGGTGCTGTTGCAGAGGACAGACGGTCTATACAGGCATGGTGTCAGAGTTTTTACCAAGCTCCTGGGATGGATGAGGACTCAGAAAAAACCCAGTTTCTGGTTAGTTCAGAAACAGTCCAGTTGCAAAAACAGCTGGAGCACTAGCACAGACAGAAGGGGGAAACAATGAGGTCCAGCAGTAAATGCTCAGATTTTAAATCCAGAAGTCCCAAGTTTAATCCCAAATTCTGGAAAGTCAGTGTTTTGCATTTCATAAACTAAACATTTATATCCTAATTGCAAAACCAAACCAAAACAAAAAAAACCCCTGGCATATGCTAAAAATACCTGTAACCCTCAGACTTGTGCAATGAAGTTATTCCATTTCTGTCCACGCAATCAGCATTGTTTATATCACTAAATCACATAAACAATACCACAACAATAAACACCAAGCCAACCACAATCATGGGCTTGTTGTCAAGAGGCTGGAATGCAAAGGCGGTGCCTTTGTTGAACACACAGGCTACTGAATGACTCCGTGCTGGAAAAAAACAATCCTATTGTGAAACAGAATGGAGGCTGCCTTACCAAAATGAACATCATACACGCTGTGCTGTATAAACCTGTTCAATAGTAATATTGTAGGGGGATTATTTTTCTCCTGTGTAATGCTGATTTAGTTCATGGTCAGTTAATATCCTTAAATCACCACAGAACTCAATGGAGGAATGCTGATTACTTCCAGTCATGGGTCTGGCCTCAGTACTTTTCATTACAGGTCCATTTGTTTTTATTAAACAGATGGATAGTCTAGTGATCTGGTAGGCATTAGGGGTTTACCCTCAGAGGACAGGCTTCAAAGCCTCCAGTACATCATAGAGGATATGACCTGAAGCCCAACCCATGGTAATGGAGATTCTCACTGTGGTGCAGGCTTTGAATCTTACCCAGAAGTGGTGATTTCAGCTCCCTTATTCATTAATCTGGTCAAATGACAACAGTGCTAAAGACTTCAGCACATACCCAGGAGAGGAAAAAGACTCAGCTTAGGATGGATGAGCACTGGCAGAGCTGCTAGGCACCTGACAGTAGAGTAAAAGAGATATTGAAGTTCACAATTCAAGTGAATTCACTGTCTCATTCGTGAATCAGGGCTAGAAGAGCAGAACGGACACATTGCAGGACTAAGACTTTAATGGCTCAGTCAGTAGGGCAGGTGAAGAAGAGGTAAAATATCTCTTTTAATGATGCCAGGATCAATTTCATCCAATATCAAACATGTTAGTAACAACCTTTCTTTTTCCCAGAAATGCTACCAAATGTGAGATTACAATGCAGTTCTTAAATCCATCATTTAATCTGACAATTTTAGCATGAAGACATTAACAGCATATTAATAACTCCTCTTTATCCCTCTTCCATTAGTGGCTGTAGTTTTGAGCCTGACACAGAATAAATGAGGATTGAGGAACAAGATGAATAGAATTTTGATCAGCAACACCTATCTGCCAGCTTCAGAGATGAGAGAAGGAAAAAAAAAATGCTGATGCTTTAAGGAAGTCAGAAACATTACCCACTGTAGCTTAAGTCAGATGGATTAGCTGAAGTAAGAAGATGCAGTAATTGGATTCCTGTTGTGATGGTTAATTGTATTACCTTGATATTGTCCACAGCTGAGTGTTGCATGTTCCCTCCCTTCTTGGCTCCTCATCAGTGAAAAATGGGTGTAGGGGATTATTAATGGGATTTCAATTTATGTACAGATACACCCAAAAATGTTGGTGTCCCTCTGTGAACCGAGTCCCACCCCAATACGTTCTTTTTTGAAGAGGCATCAGCCTAACTGAGATCACAGAAGACTATAACACAAATGTTTGTAAATACGTGAAGGAACACAGCCAAATACTTTTATCAGAACACCTATTCAAAATATTATCTCTCCAAAGCCAGTTGAATTCAGTTGACTAATGTATTTTCATTTGTACCCTGAAATTTAATGGGAGGCCCTAAAATAACCTAATAATCATGGTTATTTTCTCAAGGGTTGAACAGTATTGTGCTGTGACACATAAGCCTTGACTGAGGGGCCTTCAATGACTTCACAAGGAAAATGAGTTCCCTTTTCAAAGCGATCAAATCAAAGGGCAAAAAAATCTTCAGAATCAATCATCTTTAAACAAATCCACATGTATCCCATAATCAGAGGTAACCCCTTGTCACTCACAGGCAGTGTTCCGGCTTGAACTTCTTGACCATATTTTACTGTTGTGCTTGAAAAAGCAGAAAAAAAGCATGAAGTTAAACTGGGAGAAGTGTTTGAAAACAGTTATGCTTATGTAACTGTTAGTGAAGTAGTAGCTGATTTAATTGTTGCGGTTTTCATTTTTAAAAATAAATTTAAATTAATACGAAAGTATTGAATAAATGCTAAATGAAACAGAGTGTTTTATTATGGTTTGATCAAAATAATTTGGGGTGGCCAAGAACCATGTGGAAGAAAGAAGGTTGCTCCCCTCACTATTTTTTTAAATTTCAACATTTCTTATTTTTTCTTCTCTTGCTCTTTTCAGTTTGGATGTGAGGAGTGGGATTGGTTATTAAATAAAAAAATACAACTGTGGCCATCTCTAATTGTATGCATTCCATCGCTCATCTAGCATAGCACTTTTTAGGTACAAACCGAAACACCTTACACAAAAGTAAACAACCAACCAACCCCCCCCTAGAATATCACTAATTTGTAATCAAGGAATTTTCGATTTCTGTTGTACACTTCAACCTTTATGAGGTCTGTTATATACTCACCTTACCGTTTATATACTTGACTCTGATCATTTAGCAGCTGTCTTGCATCTGTGATACTTGTCAAGATATGTGCATACATAAGAATTAATTATCTTGGAAAAGCTAAAAGATCATCAACTGGAATAAGATGACTACGTGAGATCCCAGCAAGCAGTGAGATGGCTATCTTTCTGCAGAACTGTCATTTGGTGTGTGTGGATAGGCATAAGCTAAAACAACAATGCAGAAATTTATTTACTATGGAAGTTTCAGAAACCTGAGACCACTTTTGTCTTAAGTTACAGTATGTGAGATCTGTGAAATAGATGGCATACGCACAGACTTCTTTGAGTCATATTTAATATTGGTTCTGAATATGTTCAGCATTACATTTCTTAAATAGCAGGTTAAATGATTAGGCTTTTTTGCTTTATTGTGTACTCATTTGGTCCTAATGATCTCCTCTGGTAGAACCAATGCATGCGCTCAGGCAGGAGATTATCAGACAGCTAAACTGGGGTGCCTGATATAATCAGATCAAACTAATGGACCGTAAATACAGCCAAAGTCAAAGGAAAAAGAAAGGAGGGGAGTGAGTAATTTTAGACATTGGCTTTCCATGCGTGTTTAGTTTTTAACATAAATTGAACATTACTAGTTATCCAACTTCTAATATCATCATAGAGGGCTACGCACTGTCTGTAGGAAGACACTATCCAACTGAGTCCCAGTGTGGCACTAGATGTTTAAGATACCCAGGGAAAAGCAGAGAAGAATGTTAATTAGAAGAGAGGTTATTGAAATAAAATTTTCTTCTGTTTTTTAACAGCCTAGAGGCTTAGGGGAGGAATATGCAGCAGACATTTAATTAAACTGCACACTTTTAAAGGGAATTTTCTAGAATTCATCATGGTCAGATATGTGCCACTGAGACAGTAAAGTAGCAAGAGTGGCAAATGTCTGTTTTGTTGAGAGTCAGAGGAGGAAAAACACCATAGTCCTGGTTGTAATATGATTCTGGGATTTGCATTTGACAAGATAATATCTGGGAAATAACTTCAGGGTCATTAAAGAGCAACAAGAGGCATTCCTGTAGAGAAATAAGAAGCTAAGCAAATGAATGTTTAAAAAGAAAACATAAGCAAGACCAAGCCTGGAACGTGAGTAGCTTGCATGGGCACATGGGTGAATGGCAAAGTCATCCAGAGTCATCCACAGAAGACGTATTTGGCAAGCAACAGCAATGCTAACAAAAGCAGCAGCCTTCTCCCTTATTGCTTAGCTAATTGACTTCATCCTTTTTGTAAGGGTGGAGGTGGTTCATCTCACCTGTATTAGTCAACTATTTTAGGATCACCCTCTGAATATGCTTATGTCTCTTCATTAACTTCAGAAGGAGCCTGAAATAATGCAGGTCTAAATAGGTATCTGCTTGACAGTTCCGGTACTGGAGAAGATGAATCCCACCTTGAGTGACAGATGTTATTGTAATTTGGATCATTTTAATGTGGGCTGGTTTTGAATGGAGTGGAATTATCTTCATGTAACTTTGGATAACTTCAGCGTAAACAGCTGCACCAATGCAAGACAGCTTGTTTTATAAACAAAAGAAAGAAACCGTCATTTTGAAGTCACTATCTATGTGACCTATTTAGACATCTTGTTTAGCACTGAATTAATTCTGTCCTGGACTCTACTGACTAGAAGTCTACTGGCTGTAAGCCATCACTCTAGACATTCAGGTTAGACCAGAAAAATTCCTCCCTGGGGTAATTACAGTGACTCTCACACTCACAGCCATAGAGGATGGCCGGGACGTTGATGTATAAAAGGCCTTTAGAGATGAGTGCTTGCCAAAGAAAATGCAATTTTCTTCAAAAAAAAAAAGAAAATTTGCAAATTTCACAGTAATCACTTGTGTTGGCACTGATGGTAACAAAAATCATCAGAAATCTGCTGAAAACCTTTTTGTCACTCCATTGGCAGAGAAGGAGCCAGAGGTCCCGAGCGGAGTCGGGCAGCTCTTTAAGTAGGAACCAGCACCATGGACAGAGGCAGCTGCTCCGCTCCTGCCCGTCCTTGCCAGCTTCCACCTCCAATTGAGATGCAAATGCTGCCTGACTTTAGATTCAAGGCGTCCTTTGTATTTATTTCACATTTTTTATCTGGAAAATCTGAATGGAAATTAGGAGTATTGGTTGTGACATATGTGTTTTCTTACCAGGAAAGACAATATAAGCCTTGTTTTGCACAAGAAGAAAAAGGCATATGAACACTGACTGCCTTTTTCAAAAAACAATAGATAATAAGGCCTAATTAATCAGCATCACACAGGAAAATTAGAAAATTGATCCTTAATATATTTATCCTCTTAGCTACATAATTTTTGCCTTATCTTGTTGCTCTTATAATATGAGTAAAGGCAGGAAAGAGAATTTTGGTGGCAGTTCTTTGGCTGCTATTCACATCATGCCTCCATTAAGTTACAAGGTCATAGCAGGAGACCAAAGCTAACCTGGTGAGCAAACTCAGCTGACTCGACAAGTGCTAACTGAATTGTTTCATTATTTTGATTAACAAATGCCTCAGGAGTCATACAGTATTTACAGAGAAAATGAGAAAACGCCATTGTCACCTGCTTATTTTCCAAACTACCTGTCCCCATCTTGACTGCTAGATTATTACGAGATTTTTTCCCTCCTCATCCTGTTAATCATCAATTTGCTCATCTTTAATTTCTACATAAGAGCAACCACATTTTGCTAAGAAGCAATGACAAGCAAAGGGAGGTGTCTGCCCACTTCAGTGCTGTTTTTTTTAATTTCATAATGCATCCAAATTCTTTACAATGGTCTGCACACACAAATTCACTTCTCTCTATGCTAATGACATTCATTATGTGGTGACTAAATAAGAAGTCTAAATAGTCTAAATAACTTTAGGCTATTTAAGATAATGTAGGTTTCATAGGCCTGCTAGATGATAGTTTCCTTATTACTGCAAAGTTTATTGCCTTTGCATTCTCTCCTGACATTTTAAGAGAAAAGGGATAAATTTTAGAGGGTTCTCTGAGAGCTTTCACAGGTGATTACATTTCCAAGACTTCATGAGTCACCATAAATTGCCTATGGCAAGCACGAAGCAAAATATTGGGTCTGTAAATCCTCACAACCTCTTCAAGGCCAGAAGGGAGCCATTTCCTCAGAGTAACAGGGCAAGCAGTGCTGCTTTCACCCAGTACTGGGTCTAACATCCTTGACAGGTGAAAAAAGACATGCCTACCCACCCGTCAGGAACATACGCTGTATAGATATGCCCAGATGCCTCAGCCTCCACTGCACCTTTCCACCATCCTCAGGCTGTGAAGGATACAGTGCATCTTTTTGTGGGGGGACAGAGGGAAGAACTGTTCAGGTTGCTCTCTCACTTTCTGAATCCTGAGGTTATGGATGTACTTCAAGGAGAAATACCTGTGATACAAACACCACTACTTAGACAAGTGTTGGTTTATTAAACCAATAGAGTCCTGGCAGTCCTTTTCATAGTGAATTCTTGGGTTACATGTTGCTCCCCATGCCTGAGTCAGAACATGGGGCATTACTGCAGCTTAATTACCACCCCCTTTCCAAGGAAGTGCAGGACCATCAGGACCACCTGCCCCATGAGAGAAACTTTGCAACACATCATCAGTCTCCTATGTGGTAGGTGATGCTCCAGGAGACACCAGTAGACAGCAGACATGGTGGCAGAAGAGCTGTTTAGCAGCCCAGTGTCCAGCAGGTCTCGTGGTGGGAAACTGAGACGTAGCAATATGGGCAGGGAGATAACAGGCCACAGCTGGAGAGAGTGGGGGACTTGGAGTATGAGGCCACCCATCTTCCATGGTGCTCTTGGAGGGCTAGCAGTGAAACAGTTTATCCACATACCAGCAGAGCTAATATAAATGTACGGGTTTTGCATGGAGAAATTAAAAGATGTGTCTAATAAAAAGATACAGGGGTCTGCAGGTCAGTGCCTTTATATTTAGATCCTGGTGTTTTGTGATGCAGGTTCATGGACTGCTGGACTGCTATTGACCTGTTGATGACTGGACTCCTCTCCTCTAGCCCCATGAATGTGGCATCATTATTGTGGGGACATAGAATCTTCAGCCACGTATTTTCTCCCTCTTTTTGCTCATCTGTGCTTTGATTATTAGAGCAGTCTCTTGTCAGGTGGGTGCTACAGGCTTAAAATGTCTTAGGCTGAGTTCTGAAGAGAGGGGTATTACATCAAGAGCAGGTCTAACACTCCAACTGTGGTCAAAAGGACAGTAATTACTTCTGCTGGTTACAAGGTACCAGTCAGGGGTCTACACAGGGTAGTTTGGCTCTGAACTAGCCTAGCAGATTGGGTTCAACCTGTTGCTCCAGCTAGCGTTAGGACTTCAGTGGTATATAAGCATGTGTGTGTGTCTCTTAATTAATCAAACCAGTCCAGCTGAAGGCATGAGAAGCACTTCATGTGTCTAGGAAGCTTTCAGGGGAAAAGGAGTAGTACTGTGGGAGTTTAAGTGGGCTTAAATGGCTCCTGAGAGAGTTACGTTGGATGTCAGTATTGGCACCTGTTTGGATTCCCATTTTAAGTGCAAATTGGCTCCTGTAGAAGGACTCAGTATCTCTTTATGCCAATATGAAAGTTATGAAAGAAAGGAGGCCATGAGGGAAGTATTTGGTACCATTTTACTTCTTTTACCTGTTTTTTTGTTGTTTGGTTTTTTGTTTTTTTGTTTTTTTTTTTTATAGAACAGCGAGCAGCTTGCCATTGCATTGCATGTCTATTAGCTTCCTTCCAAGATGTGGAGACTTTATTTCATATTTTGCATGAGATGCTGAGGCACAGATCCAAATATTATTGTCCTGTTTCGGAGTGCCTTAAGGGTCTTCACAATGTTCTGACTTTACACAATGGCATATATAAGACTTCCAGCTGCTAACACAAAGCATTTAAGTGTCCCTTCAGGCCACATGTGAACCTTCAGAGCTCAGGTCAGCTGTGCTATTAATTACTAATAACAGCACATTTGTCTCCTTGCATAGCGCAACTGTGACATTGACAGTGAGGTCACGGGTCAGGCTCAGAATCAAGCTGCAAACCTAGAGTAATTGACCCCTTTTTTTGATAAAGCTCAAAGTCTTCTCATTATTGACTCAGTTGACATTAAATTCAACTGTTCACCTTTTTAGCTGAACCCTGTTTTCCTCTGCATAATAAAGGGCAACAAAATATAACCCAGTACTATAGGAACACAACAAGACATACTTTAAATTAGAGTTTGCAGATAAGAAGACAAACAAGCAGAAGGATTAAAAAAATAAAATTAACAAACCCCACCAAACCCAAAGTCCTGCAAGCAAAAAACCCTCAGATATAGCCAAAACCCCCCACCCATTTATCCAAGAGTCAGGAACTCCAAGCTTCTTGCACAGTCAGTCATTTTTCACTGTGGGTATGATCAAAATGGGCAGTTGCAGCCTGGAGAGATGCTGGGCACACACTGCTGTTGGGTAAGGATCTCTGTACATGAGTGAATGTGTGAGAAAAGGAGCTTGTTTGCTGGAATATATTTCCCCAAATCACCACATTTTCAAAAATCTCTGTCAATAAAATGACCTCTCACCTTTCCAGATGCAAACATACAGAACTGCCTGGTGCTCTCACTGCATCTTTCATCTCATTTTTTCCCAGCAGCATGGGAGTATCTGGGGGTAGGTGGGAAAGGAAGGGAGAATTTACAGACAGCTAAACAGATGCTGTACTGTACCACACTACCTTTGGAGTACATATATGTGTGTATGAATACATCTATATATGTATTAAATATAACTATATATGTATGTACATGTATATATGTAAGTATGTATTTTTTTATATATATATTTAACTCTTTGTTGTCGCTGTAAAAAAACCTTTGGCTCTGCAAAGATACTGCCTAACTCACTCAGATCACTGCCTCTAAACGTCATCCCCAAATCCAATGCTGAAGAGTAACACTGAACAGCAGAACAGATGACCCGTAGCCTGGTCCACTTTCTTCTGAAGAGGATGGAAAGAATGTAGCGGGCTTTGACTTGAACCTCTGATGGCCTAAGTTTATTATTTGTGCTCCAGGGTTGGTTATAACACGGCTTCTTTTTGTGTGTGCCAGCACAACTGTTACAGGTAAAAGCCTGTAATTTTTTTTTTTTACAATTTTTACAGGTTTTTATGCAAACAAGTTGATGTAGCAGCCACTTTAACAGCAGCATTAATAAAAACCCAGTGAAGATGAAGGCTTACTGTCTTATTCAATACTAACTCCTTAAGCTGCTGAAAGACTGATTATATGTTGCTGGAATGAATTTTCATTTCCGAATGGTGTCATTTTCTGCTATATAACCTGCACTATAGAGTGTCCAGTTTAAACAGGACCATTTTACCTCTGCTATAGGTTCCATTCAGCATTTTGTTTTTCTTCTCTTCCTGCTTCACAAATACATCTTCAAAAGGCTCCGAGACTCAGCTGCGTTGTTATCGCTAAGAGGAGTGCCCTTATTGCTATTTTATAGCCGTATTTTTCACAGCGAAGGCTGTCAGTGGAGGAACAGCTTCTTTGGCGTTACACAGTGCGTCATGGTTTTTTTGAAAAACTCTCTCACTCTCAAACTGCTGTGCTTCTAAATTACATCAGTGCAGTGTTTTGCAAACAGCTGAAGCCACGTGAGTCAGGAAGCTTTGAATGCCGTAGCCTTTACAGAGATGAGAAACCCCTCTCTCAAGTTTACATCTGCTTTTACTATCAGGTGCAGACATAAACTGTGGTAATGGGGTTGGAGCAACTTTTGGATCTGGAATGCAGACAATACTCAGGAGGAAGGATACAAAGATGTTTTTAAAATTCTTCATACCTACAGTTACAGAAAATTGTAAGAGGTGGAGAAGTAAATACTCATACAGACTTTTTCCATAGCAGGAAGCAAACAATCATTCTGAGCTCAATCCCTGCTCTGAATACATAATCCCCAAACATTTCTAGTGTCATTAAGTGTTGCAATAAAATGATGTTCCTTCTTAATAGTCAGGCACAGAAATTCAGTTAGAGAAAAAAACCAAACAAACAAACAACAAAACAGGTACAAAAAATTGCTAAGACAACAAACAGTTGTGCTTATGTGGCTAAAGTCCCAAATATGGAAGGGGCTGTATGCATTAGGTGATTCACTGTTGAGTGGTAGATACATATTTTTTACGACCAAGAGATTTTTTTGCATTCATCTGTATAACAAGGTCCAGGAAATTTTACATGCTGATTCTTGAAGAAACACCAAATCCATATGCTCACCAAACCCTTTAGCAAAGCTGACTGCCTTGTTTCCCTTAGTTTTTTCCTCTATTTCAAGAGCTCTCAAATTGAAACAAAGGAAGAGAAGGTAGGGACTAAGTACGGTCTTGTTTATTCTTACTGCAGCATACATTTCATGTCGAATCCCATTATTGCCATCCTGTCATACAAGGCTCTCTGCTTTTATTTCATAGTGGTGTTACTGGCCAGCTGTTATATATCTTGTTTTCCCAAGTAAAGACTGTGAGCAAGTCTGATACCTCTATGAAGATGGTCTGAACTCCATTTTTAAATTGCAATTGCAAAAGGCTAGGATAGGATTTCATTGCCTAAACAGTCATCTAATGTCGTGTGAGATGCTATTGGATATCCCTCAGACACCAGCTGCCAAACCAGATGAGCACCGGTCTTCTGTGGGTTCCACATCATATCTGTGAGCCTGGTTCAGGAGTCTCAGACACCCCCTGACCGCAAAAGGCACTAGACAGCTATGTTTAGGCAACTGAATTCTGTCCTTTTGCCGGGTGGATTTGAGATTGTCAGTGCCGACACGTAAATTTAGGTACCTATGCGGAACTCCTGCAGGATGGGAGGAAAAACAGAAGGAAGATGAGAAAATTCGTGGGTTGAGATAACGACAGTTTAATAGGGAAAGCAAAAGCTGCACACACAAGCAGAGCAAAAAGAGGAAATTGTTCACTGCTTCCCATCAGCAGGCAGATTCCAATCTCTTTCTGGAGAGCAGGGCCTCTGCACGTGCAACAGCTCCTTGAGAAGATAAGTGCCATAACCACGAATGTACCTCTTCCTTCTCCTTTCCCCAAGCTTTTATTGCTGAGCACAACATCATATGGTGCATGAATGAATATTGTAATAGTGGTTGCATTGGCTGATGTACCATATTATAGGTCTCTTTGCTGTCATTATGGTATTTATCCAAATGGCTGACTGCAGCTGTAGTAAAGGTGATAAAAGCAGCCACAGTAAAGCCAGGAGAAAAAAGGATCAGTGGAAAAAGTAGAAATTAGAAAAAAGGGGAATCGCACAGATGCAAATATACTTTGGAGATAGGCCCTTGTGTTCAGAGGCATTAACCTAAATTTGTTATAATCATACTGACAACTTCTGGTTTAACCTGAGTGAGAGTAATTGTGCTATAAAACCAGTACATGCCCAGAGGACCGGGAGGTCAGAGCTGCCACTCTATTCCTTTCACAAAGTGCTTGACCTATTACTCACGGGGTTGCACCAGATTACATCCAG
>VYZW01019053.1:3333-23506 GCA_013401315.1 Balaeniceps rex | reverse complement strand
AAAACTTCTTCACGGAGAGGGTTGTCAAGCACTGGAACAGGCTGCCCAGGGAAGTGGCCAAGTCCCCATCCCTGGAGGTATTTAAAAGACGGGTAGACGAGGTGCTTAGGGACATGGTTTAGTAGTGGACAGGAATGGTTGGACTCGATGATCTTAAAGGTCTTTTCCAACCAAATGATTCTATGATTCTATGATTCTCCTGGTTTCTTCCTGTTTAATCGTAGCTCTTGGTTCCTACAACCCATCATTCCATGTGTCCCATCCTAAACTTGTTCATATGCTAATTCCTGGAGTTCAGCTTGGCCTTTTCTCACCTTTTTGTTTTACTTTGCTTGATTAAGGTCTAGCTCCTGACCTCTGCATGCCTTGACCACAGTGCCTTGCCTCTTGCTCTTGAGTCCATTCTGCTGGTAACCATTGCACATGGCTGCTCGCAGGCTCACGACATCCTTGTCTCCCTGACAGACTAGTTAGGTTAAAATATACCAGCAGTTTTGTTCCCTTGCTTTACTATTAATAGGCAATTCTTTTCCACTCTTTTTTTGGAAAAAGAACGGGGTGGGAGAAGCTGTATTCAAGCACAGTATACACTCTGAAACGATCTCCAAATATCATGTAGATGCCTGTTTCTGTTAATTTCATTACTTGTTGAAAGTCTTGCAAAGTTGTCTTTTAAAGCAACATGGGGAAGCAGCAGCCTGAAGTATCTGTTGTGATTAACTCGAAATATTTCTAGTTTCAACTCATCTATCCTCAAACTCAGGCCTGGGTCATATCCAGAAACATTTTTCTTTTTCATTTCTTAACGGCAAAGAACCTAAATTTAAAATGAATGAAAACCTTATGCAAGCAAAAATAAAAGAAAAAAAGAGATTATTTTATTTTCAGCTTGCAAATAACATAAATTAAGTGTTTAAGAGGCATTTGGACAATGCCCTTAATAACATCCTTTAACTTTTGGTCAGCCCTGAATTGGTCAGACAGTTGGACTAGATGATCATGGTAGGTCTCTTCCAACTGAAATAGTCTATTCTATTCTATTCTATTCTATTCTATTCTATTCTANTCTTTTCCAACCAAATGATTCTATGATTCTATGATTCTCCTGGTTTCTTCCTGTTTAATCGTAGCTCTTGGTTCCTACAACCCATCATTCCATGTGTCCCATCCTAAACTTGTTCATATGCTAATTCCTGGAGTTCAGCTTGGCCTTTTCTCACCTTTTTGTTTTACTTTGCTTGATTAAGGTCTAGCTCCTGACCTCTGCATGCCTTGACCACAGTGCCTTGCCTCTTGCTCTTGAGTCCATTCTGCTGGTAACCATTGCACATGGCTGCTCGCAGGCTCACGACATCCTTGTCTCCCTGACAGACTAGTTAGGTTAAAATATACCAGCAGTTTTGTTCCCTTGCTTTACTATTAATAGGCAATTCTTTTCCACTCTTTTTTTGGAAAAAGAACGGGGTGGGAGAAGCTGTATTCAAGCACAGTATACACTCTGAAACGATCTCCAAATATCATGTAGATGCCTGTTTCTGTTAATTTCATTACTTGTTGAAAGTCTTGCAAAGTTGTCTTTTAAAGCAACATGGGGAAGCAGCAGCCTGAAGTATCTGTTGTGATTAACTCGAAATATTTCTAGTTTCAACTCATCTATCCTCAAACTCAGGCCTGGGTCATATCCAGAAACATTTTTCTTTTTCATTTCTTAACGGCAAAGAACCTAAATTTAAAATGAATGAAAACCTTATGCAAGCAAAAATAAAAGAAAAAAAGAGATTATTTTATTTTCAGCTTGCAAATAACATAAATTAAGTGTTTAAGAGGCATTTGGACAATGCCCTTAATAACATCCTTTAACTTTTGGTCAGCCCTGAATTGGTCAGACAGTTGGACTAGATGATCATGGTAGGTCTCTTCCAACTGAAATAGTCTATTCTATTCTATTCTATTCTATTCTATTCTATTCTATTCTATTCTATTCTATTCTATTCTATTCTATTCTTTATATCTTATGCCTACCTGGTTAGCATTGACCTCTAGCAATGTAACCTATAAAATAAAGGCAGGTGTTTGCTGACCTACTATGTGTGTGTGTAGTGTGTATTATGAGAGGTGGGATATGGGGTAAAAATTCAAATCCATAGAAAGTCCTGGCATAAAGTCAAGTCTTGGTCACTAATATGATGCCATGAAATCTTTTCTCTATCCTAAAAGTAGGCAGAAAGTGGCAGCCACTGTTTATCATTTCAGCCTGTCCCCTTCTTTCCAGAAAGTGCTACTCTAGCCTGATAGCAATAATTTTTTGAAAAGCAGAGCAAAGTTTACACCAGGGCATGCAAAAGTCCCCTGTGATGTCTGCACTGATGATTAAAGGAAGAATAGCCAATAAAACATTTTTAGCTAGTTGAGTAAATCATTCAAAAGTCTGGCTAGATAAAGCAGAGAACATACGAGACAAAACGTCAACGGAGTTATGCCATTCACAGCATTTGCCCCCACTTTGCATTCTGTTCCGAACAATTAGATGATAGATGTGGTCAAAATAGATAATTTGTTGTGCTTTTTTGCTCACATCTCAATATAAGGTGTGGAGTCATCGTAATGGGACAAAACTCTCAAGGGACTTCCCCAGAGTGCAAAACGAAAGAGAAACACGGGAACCGTGTACACGAGGGTAACGCCTCTCCAAAGACAACGACACAGGCCCTTTCTATATATGAGTAATGGGTTCAGACTTCTATACACCCTGAAATACAGAGAAGCTCAAGCTTTCAGAGACTGAAATATTCCAGCAAATGCGCAATGTCCCCAGGTGTGCTGCAGGAGAGAAAGGAAATGCAAAAAGAACTGATCAAGTTGATGGGAACAAGGCTAGTGGTGGTCAAGCCTTGATTGCGTGCCACTGGGGTCCATCCAACCACCTGTACACTCACTAATCATTCTGCAGGAAGAATAAGCATGTTTCTGTGCAGAGTGAGATTAGAGGGAAGAGGAGGAAATGGTGGAGACCTGTTCAAATAATGATTCCAGTCTCCTGTTATCACACACAACCACAGCCCTTTCATAAGCTGATCGAGCTCCATCCTGAAAGTCATTTACACTTTCCCCTGAAACTTTACTACTTTTATCAATGTGCTGTCCCTGTTGTGGTTTAACCCCAGCAGCAACTAAACCCCACACAGCCACTCGCTCTCTCCCCCGACGTGGGATGGGGGAGAGAATCAGAAGAGTAAAAGTGAGAAAACTCGTGGGTTGAGATAAAGACAGTTTAATAGGTAAAGCAAAAGCTGTGCACACAAGCAAAGCAAAACAAGGAATTCATTCCCTACTTCCCACCGGCAGGCAGGTACTCAGCCATCTCCAGGAAAGCAGGGCTCCATCACACGTAATGGTGACTTGGGAAGACAAACACCATCACTCCAAATGTCCCCCCTTCCTTCTTCTTCCCCCAGTTTTATATGCTGAGCATGATGTCATACAGTATGGAATATCCCTTGGGTCAGTTGGGGTCAGCTGTCCCAGCTGTGTCCCCTCCCAACTCCTTGTGCCCCCCCAGCCTGCTCGCTGGTGGGGTGGGGTGAGAGGCAGAAAAGGCCTTGGCTCTGTGTAAGCACTGCTCAGCGGTAACGAAAACATCCCTGTGTTATCAACACTGTTTTCAGCACAAATCCAAAGCATAGCCCCAGACTAGCTACTGTGAAGATAATTAACTCTATCCCAGCCAAAATCAGCACACCCTGGAACTTCATCACTTCCAGATGCTTAAGATCAGTTTGACCTTGACTGAATAACAGACAAAAAATAGAAAAAACAATAAAGTACATTCCCATTGGAAGAACAGTGGATCTGAAGCAGCAACCTAAATGCATGTTGTAGTGGTTACTCACAGTTTGGAGTAGTGGCTGCCATTTACTTCAGGAGATTGAGAGGGGTGCATTCAAATCTGTCTTATATCCTAAGGATTTATATGTATGGGAGTTGTTTCTCTCCTTTTATAAGAAAGCACAGCTTGTATGTCACAGCTTTCACTTTCTGTTGTGCTCATTTTTCTAATGAAGAGGGGAACGATGGAACAGACTGCATATTTTAGCTTAGACTTTGCCATGCAGAGTACATTAATTCAGATGTTGGGAACTGTAATGCAAACCCCCATTCAAATCACAGCATTTCCTTGTTTGAACTTGCTGACGTATCCTATAGGTCATCATGCTTAATTTTGTTTCTTCGGCCTGTGAACTTTTAAAAGGAAAAGTTTCACAATAGCACCTCAGCATTTTTATTGTAATGTGAATGTTGTGAATACATGATAGATCGTGTTCATGCCTTTTATACTGTAGTGCACCTGGCGTATTAAAACTGAAGGCTACAGTTATCTTCGTTGAGCGCTAAGCATACAAGCCAGACAAAGAATAGAAAAAGGAAGGTAACAACCTTCACTCACTTTCAGTATAAAACCATACAGCTAAAACTCAGGGGTATGCAAAGGAACTAAGTTTGATGGGTTATAGTTCAGTCTTTATGAAAGTATTATTTCCGAAGCAAAGGAAAGGAGGCTTTCAGACTTCTCTGCCTAATCTGTGGAAGGCATCCTGGCATCAGAAATTACATAGCCTGGGAAGAGGAGACACGGGACCAATACCTCTGAGCTCATTTGTGTCTATTTACAAGGTCAAGCAGCAATACTGGAACTAGTCCCACTGACCCAAAGGCAGCACTGAGCATACTGGCATCCTTCGAGCCAGTAATCAATGCCCTGCAGAATGTGTCCCTCAAGCCTTAGCCTGCTTCTGTGTGATTAAAAAAATGCAAGTTTTCCCCTTGTAATTTTGAGCAATGCAATGCTCACAGGACTCTGTCAGTTTGAATGTGGCCTGATTTTCTAATTGAATAGATGTGGATATACATGAAAACATTTCCAGTTGCCCTCAGTATATCACATTTTCATCTTCTTTTCTATTTTATAAGTGCTGTGGACTGTGTTGTCTTTTCAGAATTTCCTTTTCTCTTTCTCTGAATAAAATCCGGCGAATACAACATTAAGTTACAAAAGGCTGGTAGGAGTCCTCCCTAAGCATTTGTGAAGAGTTTGCTTTGTGTTGGATCTCATTTATGGCTGAGGCTTTAGCTCAGAGAGCTGAAGCTATTTAGCATAGCTGAGCTTTGCCGTTGACTTTTATTCCCCTGGTGATCTTGGTCAGGATGCAAGGAGAAAAATGAAAGAGGAAAAAGGATCTTGGAGTTACAGGAATCAAATCTGAGGTCACGTTTGCAGCTATATGCATAGTGCCCCTTCAGCTGACATCAAGGGTGTAATATTTAACTCCAGTTTGCAGAAATATAGCAAAGAGCTAATAGCTTTGGAGTTGAATGATCTGAATGCTTGTTCTTACCTCTGCAACTTTCTTCCTAGATGGCATCTGGAAAATCACTATGCCACGATGCTTAGAGTTGCCATTAAGCATCTAGATCCATAGATGGACACCTAGACTACAAATGTCTGGGAGCTTCAATTTCCCAGCAGACCTTGAACTCAGCATGCTGTGATTTAGTTAGCTGAAAATTGGAACTGGGTGTCCAATTAGATGTACCCAAGAGAAAGCAATTCACAAAGAACTGTCATGGACTACAAATTACAAAGAAAAAGGAAAGAAAAATAAAATGTTTCCTGAAGTTCAGTTTCAGGAAACTGTGTTTCAGTTTGTGCTCATTGCCTCTGGTCCGGTTACTGGGCATCACTGGAAAGAGCCTGGCTCCATTTTCTTTGGACCCTCCCTTTAGGTGTTTATAAACATTGATGAGATCCCCTCTGAGCCTTCCTTCTCTAGGGAGTCCCAGCTTTCTCAGCCTTTCCTCATAGGAGAGATGCTTCAGTCCCTTAGTCACCTTCGTGGCTCTTCGCTGGACTCTGTCCAGTGTCTCTCTTGTACTGAGGAGCCCTGAACTGGACCCAGTACTCCAGGTGTGGCCTCACCAGGGCTGAATAAAGGGGAAGCATCACCTGCTGGCTATTGCTGCTGGCATTTGCCTAATGCAGCCCAGGATGTCATTCATCTTCCTTGCAGCAAGGGCACATTGCTGGCTCATGCTCAACCTGGTGTCCATCAGGACTCCCAAGTCTTTTTCTGCCAAGCTGCTTTCCAGCTGGGTGGCCCCATTTTGTTACCTCCTTTTTATTTTATTTTTTCTCTCTTTTTTGTTACCTCCTTATTATTTTCTTGCTTGGCTCAGCAGAATCCAAGTCATCAACCCCCACTATGGAAAAGGAAATTCTAAATCTGGAGATATCCACAAAGTAACATTTTTCACAAGAATTCTGTCTGACCACAAATGTCATCCTGAATGTTAGGATAAAAATCAGCTAAACCTGCTTTTCTGTCAATCTTTATTTCTTTGTATTGCTGCTCGTTATCTGGACCTAGCTAAGGTCAGTAAATATTAGGATGTGGGCAAACATAGCCAAGGGAGACGTGTGTTGCCCTATTGCCTTTCCTGCTGCTCTGTGGCGTTTGGAGTAAAACACACAGGCCAGGAATAAACTGCTTTTCAGGGTCAGCAGTAATGTTGTCTGTATAACTCAGATGTGATCCCTTGAATAATACCCGAACTAGCTTAGACATTTTGTGTATGGTAAGCCTGGGCAGCCTGTGGCCATATTTCCACAGCAGAACCCTGGCTGATGGTGGAATGATCTCCGTGCACTGATGGCCTCTTCCCACACAACCACACTTGCTCCTGTGACAACACCAGACACCTCCAACCAGAAGAGGATTTCTGTCAAGTGGAGATACACAAACCTGCTGATACAGTACCCTGAAGAAAGGATGGAGAACAGCTGAGTTCAAAGAAACTAAGTCTCTAAAGCAAGGGCAATCTTCTTTCATTATATCATTGGTCTCCTGTGTTAGTATATCCATCTCCTTTCTGTTCATCCTTGTTTCATGAGCAACTGTGACTTTATTCTTTCCTCTGTGCTGCAGACAGAGCTTCAATCTGTCCAGAGGAACTACAAATTGGTCTCTTCTAGATGCACTTGATAGTACTGGTTACTCTGTCCTGAAAAGGATTTGCAGAACATAAACGAATCAGAGAAGGATACAAGTAATACTCACATATTGGTGGGAGGGAGTGTGAGGGAAATCTAATCAAAAAAGCAAAATTCTAGGAAAAGACTGGTAGCTTCACAAAGAGAAAGAGAATAATGATTAAGTAGTGAAAACAAAGTGACGGGATAAGGAATGCAACAAATAGTGTTTTCTTTCTCCTAAAGCCAGGTACAGAAGGGAATGGAACAAAATTCAAGGGCATCCTGTTTTTCAATTATTAGACTATTGACCTCACTAGCTACATCATACTGGTAGATTAAATAGCACCTTAAAACCTTTGGTTGGTGGCACTGGAATACAGTCTTCTGCACTGTTAAATTTTGGTCCAGCTAGCCCTCTCTAGCACAGTTGAGGACCTATTGCAGGCCAAGGACTACTTCAAGAGTCATTTCATAGGTGGTCACATTATTTTGGAGGCTTAGAGAGTTTAGTATTACACATGGGTGATTCATCAGCAACTGGACTTGGAACCTTGGAGCATTCAAGAAACGTGGCTAGCAGATCGAGGGAGGTGATTCTGCCCCTCTACTCTACTCTGGTGAGACCCCACCTGGGGTACTGTGTCCAGCTCTGGAGACAGCACAGGAAACAAATGGACCTGGTGGAGTGGATGATGAGAGGGATGGAACCCCTCTCCTATGAGGGCAGGCTGAGAGAGTTGGGGCTGTTCAGCCTGGAGAAGAGAAGGCTGCGGGGAGACCTTAGTGCGGCCTTGCAGTGCTTCAAGGGGGCCTAGAGGAAAGATGGGGACAGGATTTTCAGCAAGGCCTGTGGTGACAGGACAAGGGGTGATGGTTTTAAACTAAAGGAGGGCAGATTTAGGCTGGATATAAGGAAGAAATTTTTTACAGTGAGGGTGGTGAAGCACTGGCACAGGTTGCCCAGAGAGGTGGTGGAGGTCCCATCCCTGGAAACATTCAAGGTCAGGTTGGACGGCGCTCTGAGCAACCTGATCTGGTTAAAGATGTCCCTGCTCATTGCAGGGGGGGGTTGGACTAGGTGACCTTTAAAGGTCCCTTCCAACCCAAACTATTCTGTGATTCTATGATTCAATATCCTCATACAGATGTAGCTACGGTGCCAGGGAGTTTTCAAGGTTATTTAACAAGTTCCCTGAAAGGACTGAACAGTTACATGGTGTCATGAACGAGATAAAAATGGCATTAATGACAGATGTCTCCTACTTTAGAGTTTACAACTGTTTGTAATGATCAGACATGAGGAAGAAATCCCACATTGGAATAAATTGCAGCCAGAGTGGCATTTCTTAACATCTTTGCCTAGCATCTGGCTAAGGCTGATTTCTCAGTGAAAGTAGGTATTTGATCCTGTCTGGCAAGTGGTATGACCTTGTACTCCTCCATGAAGAACTAAAATGCTGGGATGAGAAAGAAGAATATGGTTAAGAATGAATAAAAAATGAAGATAAATCAGCCAAACCCTTTTAGCGCAACTGGTTTGATTTTCCTTTACATTTGCATAGGTTTTCCTTGAAGAAGGAGGAGGTGGGAACATGCCCTAGTGGTATGTTGCCCTGGAAGAGCCATCCATTATGCTTTGAATGAAAATCGGCTTAATGCTAACAAGATTTGAGGCCTTTATTTTTTCCAACCACACAGATGCATGGATCAGACTTGAAGGCTCGTGATGCTTTTATTTGTAGCTGATTTTGCCTAATGCCAGTTATCTTTGACAACATTTACTTTGACTGAGTTTATTTCTCCTGATGTGATTACACATATGATATGAGCATCGGGCGAAAGGACACCGCTAATGCCATTGCCATTAAATGTCGTTGCCCTTGTGTCATGCAAAATTCCTGTTCCAGCTCCAGGCCATATAAATCTATTTGGTTTAATCAATGACGACCACATTTAGTGCAGTCACAATACTGTCACATTGGTGGCTTCACCGTCGTAGTCCATGAAAAATAATGCAAACAGACTGCCACTAATCATGACTTAGGCAGCCTTGCAGCTCAAAGCCTGCAATGAGCTTCTGGGCAACATTCTTCCCTGTTACACCCCAAAATCTGGAACAACTCTATTGGCCTCTATCCAGTCATGTCAGATTAGCACCTGCACAGTGGAGACCTTGAATCCATGCAAGTGCTTTGCTCCACTTGAGACAGCAGATTACAAAGCTCTTCTTGCTTTTCTATCCCACGCTTAGTGCATAAAACTCTTTCTAAAGAAAACCATCACCAAATTTAGTTTTCTTTAACACAGCACTACAGACTTCCATGGTTCAGCTGCTGATTTTCAAGGGATCTGTGAATGAGGGGCCATGCAGACCCCTGGAGGTAGTGACCACTTTGCCATGCTCTCCCATCTCCGCTGTGACTCCCAACCCCGAGAACAGAGTTTGGCTCCAGGTCTCTAAGCTGAGCCTGTTGAATTGGACTCTAAGATGCTTATTGGTGTCCTTAACCTCAAGGAATCATATTAGCAGGAAGACTCAGAGGTAGAGTCATACACAGGGGCTTAGAGCTCATGTGTGTGTGAGGTTTTGAGCTCAGCAAGATAAATATACTTTCTTCACCTGTGAATTCTCTTAGGTCCAGATTGACTGATGTGTTTAACTTAATTCTCACTTGGAGGAAGCTTCGATTAATTTGGCTATGCAGTGCGCAATTTATTTCTTCTCAAAGTGAAGCAAGTTGCCTTGCACTCTCTTTTTCTGTGAGCTAAATGTATGCTTGCAGGGACTGCTTCAAAATAACCAGTGTGCATGAGTTTCCAGCTTTCCTTACTACACACCAAATCCCTAATAGGAAAAAGTGTTAGACCCTTAACAGTGTTTTCTTAGGTTCCAAGCTCATTTTTCAGGAATTATTGGCATTCCTGAGACTTCTGCTGAGCTGCCAGCTAACGCTATCAGTGCCTAAAGATCCCAATGGTAAACATCCTTCAGGATTTCTGCTGGTGCCTATTGCAGATATCTGGCCTTTTAAGGCTCGGACGGAAATGCGGTACCACTGGAGCATCCTGATTCAGACAGTTTTGTTTATTAGCTGGGCAATCGTTAAATGAAAGGCAGAAATGAAAGATGTGCTGGTCTTCTTGCCTTTTTTGCTCCCTGACCTGTTTCCTTGCATAGCTGTTAGCTCACCTGTTAAGTGAAAGACTAATAATTATAAGGCTCTATACTGTTTCCACGTGAAAGATGACAAAAAGAGAATATTTATGAACGTAAACACTAAAACTCCAGTTCTTCCCATCTCCTACAAGCTTGGCTTCCTGCCTGCCCAAGGAGCACAGAGAAGCAAAGGTGGCAGCTGTGGGGTGGAAAAGAGTCTTGAGTCCCTCCTCGCACAGAGATACCTCCAGGCATGTCCTTTACCTCCAGAACAACAGAATAACCTGAACCATGTCCTGATGGTTCATTTGGAGTTGTTAGATCCACACTGCAACTGCATGAAATGAATCAGGTCTTGTTTGTCCACTCCACACACCTCCCCCCCTTCTCTATCCCCTCAAGGTTACAAGAAGCTCCTAACGCTGTTACAGCCCTAAGCCCTGTAACGAAAGACCAAAAGTCTGCAGTGAGCAACAGAAAGAGAGCGGAAGAGACCCCAGCATTGTAAGGCTCTGCTCTACCAGTGAACTGATTTGAGGTGAATGGTTAAATAGATTTATTTCCTCTTTTAGAATTCCTTTGCAGGAACCTAATTCTGTCCAGACCTTGTGTCGGAAAACCTGGGCTCAGACTGATGGTGGTGAATACCCAGCACAAGGTTTGAATGATCGGGAGGTGTTATGACTAAGTGTTTCTTATGAAGCAGCTCTTCATAGGTACTATCTAAACAATCTGTACAGTTCTGGGGTGTTTTCCTTACCACCACTTTTATGTCTGCTTTTCTGTTGTTTCGATTGTTCATTGTTTATAAAATCTTCTTGACGGTATTGTGTTCTTGCATAGCACACAGCCGTGTACGCACACTGAACAGTACGTTACAACACCCCTTATGGCTTGCTGGAAAAAGTAACAATGTGTGGCAAGAATTTCTGAAGCATCTTTGACTGGAAGATCTGTGCCATTTGTAGACCATTGCCCACTTTCGAGATGGTGAAGGGAGGCATACAGAAGAAATCATTCCCCAAATGACAGTGATCCTGTGTCACTCAACCGACTGAAATTCTCAACACGCTTCTCCCTGAGCTGCTGTCTGCTTTACTGAGCTCCCATATAGACTGTTCTTTTTCCTCTTTTGAATTAAAATGAGTTTCATACTAGGTTTCATTACCTTGTTTATCCTTTCAAAATACTTGTGTATCTCAAACTCACAAAACATCTGATTTTGTTTGCAGATGATTTTTACCTCCCATGAAATAAGTAAGAGAACATTCAGTTTGATTGCATTCATTTATTTGCCTATTAGTCTGTTTGTAGCTATAATAAGAAAGCAAATGATTTCACTGTATATTTTATTTATGTGATTTGTCTGAATAGTAAACTGCAGAGCCTGATTCAAATGCTAAAAATTATGGAGTCGTGGCATCCAAAGTCCTAATTGGAAGCATTATACGGAGGATTTGCAAGCTGCAGAGCTTGCATGCAGACTCAGACGCAGAATCTAAACTTCCTTCTTCTCCTCTCACTGCATTCAAAGTTTGGGGTTGCTCAAATCCATGTAGAACATCTTTATCCACCCTAACACCTGATCAACCCCGAAGTGTTTGGGATCCAGCAGAAATAAACTATCTTTATGTTGTTCGCTAGTGTCTTTAAGTGAGTGCTTGATTTTGCTGTCTCCAGTGGGGTGATGCCACCTCATAGTCCATTGGTTTGTGAACCACCCTTGTTGTACATGATCTAAAGTTGGGGGAAGTGGTAAAGCACCTCCAGCTTAAAAATCCTGCGATTTGATAACCAGGTGCTTGCCTTATATCATGCTACAGTCTTTAACACAGCATCAATTTCAGGAGCAGCCTATCTCCCCTTGGAGGTTTTCAGAGCAGCTAGTAAAGTGTAATTAAATTTCTCCATTTATTGTGATTAATGGCATGTAACGAGTCTTGTAATTATTTTACTTCCAGTATTTTTGAAGTGGCAAGACCAGGTTTCCCCTCCTGTGTTACAGGCTTGTAAGGCGTGCGGCTGTTATATTTGTAGCCTACATCGTGGNAAAAAAAAAAAAAAAAAAAAAGAGCCTGGGTTGTTATTTTTGAAGCAGTGTTCTTTTTATGAGTGTTCCTAAGGATGTGGACATCAGATCCATTTCATAATTGTTTCTGCGTCCTGCTGTGTGCAAGGCACTTTAAAAGATGCTTTATGAGTGTAAATGAGGGAAAAATCCTGGCTCATAGTTCACTAAAACCCCTGTCTTGATGAGTCAGTATATTTCTACTTCTTTTCACCTCCAATTATTCTGATCTATGGAACAGCATTGATGAATCCGATGGCTTCTCTTAGTTACATAGACATAATTTGCAAAGTTTTAATGGAAACAAATTACTTAGATCTGAATTTCTTATTAAATAGAGGAAAAGAATCAGAAACATAGCATGATTGCCAGCTCAGAAGGTGAATCCAGATGAAGTAGAAATAAGACAGACACCAGTCCTTTAAAGTGAGGGTACTTAATGTGTGAGAGTTTATCAAAAAGTGCAGCAGACAGTGCATGGCATCAGGTGCTCAAGCCCAAATGAGATATTTTATTTCACTCTCCAAACCTATCCCCCTCCACCCCGCTGAAGTTAAACCAAAGTTAATGGAAATGAAAATTGAAGTTAAACTACCGACCTAGATATCTGATGCCACAGTGAAAAGAAATACCTAATCTGAATATTAAAGTTATTGATGAAATTAAGCTGTTTCCTGGGAGGATTTGTCAGGATCTCAGCTTTGGATTAAAGTGTTAGAGTTAGTACTATGCTTGAGAACAGATCATGCTCACTGTAGCCACAGGTATTAATAGCTTGTAACAGAATTTTAGCGTAGACACTTTTGGGCTTCTTTATGGTGGAAAATACTTTTTTTCCACACACTTTATTTTCAGGGCCAGCCTTTTGTTTGTGCTTCTCTTGGTGGGAGACCTCTGAGTTTAGACACCTTCTGTGCAGATGTTTCTGTCTGAGCTGAAAGGCTCCTTTTACAGCAAATGGATTGAAAAAACCAACCAACCTTCCATGGCACAATCCACTCAGTCTATTTTAGACACTTATTTTAGGACTTGTAATGTCCTGCGCTCCTCTGAACATCCTGATTAGATTTCTTCTACCTGAAAGGCAGCCTAGGAGACAATCCACATTTATTTTTAGTCAGATCAATCCCATGCTGGTTTTGATTCTTTTTGTACTCTTTTGCTTGTTATTAATCGTTGTATAATTCTAATTTTTGATAAGTTCTGAGGTGGGAACAAACTTTTCGGTTCTGGATTTGCACAGCACTTCAGTGCCAAAATAATAATCATGGCAAACCTCTGAGTTTGGAGTCCGTAGCTTGGAGGCAGTTGTGCTTCTTTGGACTCAGACAGGTTAATCAAGGGTAAAGTCTCATCTTGGTTTGTTTTGGTAATGCCTCAGCGAAAGTTTTAACTAAAGGTCACACGGACTCCTGTGCTGAGCTCCAGGTTGTGCCGTTACTGGTATCTTCTTGTATCTTGGACTGCCATGTAGATAAATCTTTCAACACATGGCACTTTCTGGTGGAGAGACTGGCCTCTTGGTACTCCGGTGGAAGTGAAGAGAGGAACCTGCACTGGGCATCATTCACCCAAAACACAACTCACTAAGCCCCTGCCTTTCGCACCGTGCAAACTGTGCTTTCACGGTAAGAAGAGCAGAATGCAAAATGAACAGAGAGGGCTGTACCTGCTCTCCTACAATTTCTTTCTTCCCCAGAATAGCCACAAAAGTGTGTCAGAAGAGAAATTGCTGCATTATTTTCCAGACAGATGCTAGTCTGAAAATTCTCTCTCCCAGATGCAACATATTGCTGACAAAGAAAGAAATGAAAATAATAAAAAAAGACAAATCCTGAAGCTCAGGGTCTTTTTGGCTGTGTGTTTGCATTTACTCCTTGTACAGTCAGAAGATAATTAGCCATTTTATTCGCCAGCAGGTCTACAGCTTGTCTTCTGGACAGTCCTGTGTGTCTGTCTCATAGCCCAGTGCTCCGCCAGTGACATCTACTGGCTAACACCACCCTCGGCATCCCACATGGTGGTGGGACTGGATGGTGGGACTGGACATGGCCCAAGACCAGGGTGGCATGGAAAGGCAGACACAGCGTCCCCGGAGAACTGTCACTGCTGAGAAGATGAGCCATATGAAGGGTTTGATCAGTTACGAAACCCTCAAAACGCTCTTACCAGCACCATCCCTGGATCATGGCCGAGTTATGAGTCTTTTCATTACTCATTAATATTCAAATGGGCATGATGCACATGCCTGTGGGCACAACTGGTTTGATGAATGTCCAATATGTCTGACAGTGCTGTATTGCCTCTTGAGTAAGTGAAGTTTTGGGATCAGCCCCATCTTCAGCTCCATTTTCTTGCTCTTATCTATTCTCTGTGTAAAAATTATTGTGGAAGTTGATATTATTATGACTCTTGCAAAAGGGAAAACTTTTGGCCACTGGTTTCAGCCAATGATAACCATGTGACCATAGAATGAGAAAACATCCAGCTATTTAATCAGCTGTAACGCACTTTCCAAAAAGATTCCAATTGCCTAACCTCCAGGGAGTAAATTTCAAGCCATAGCTATGGGATCGGTAAACACCTACAGAAAACACAAAGGATTGCCTTGAAAAGGGGAATTTCTGAATGTTTGCGTACAATGGTATTTTGTATTTGGTCTCTGGTACATACATTCGTGAGTTAAAGTTGTCATTCTTAAACTTCAGCATATCATCAGTCATCATTAATGTTTAGTTTAATCCCTCCTCCAAAACAAATACGAAATAAATGACAAACATCAAGCTGAATTCTAAAGTTCAGCCATGTTTGTGCCCTTTAGTATTCACTATTTGCAAACATTGCTTAACATCCAGCCCCTGTTAGAGATGAACTGCCGGTTGTTTATTTGAAGCCGTTGAACCATGTAAGGCAGGCAACACTTTGTAGCCTAGCAGCAAGCCAAAAATAAACCATGCTGTGTGAAACACTGACAAGCAATGGTGTTTCTACCTTTTATTTTCTAACATCCTGTGACTTGGTCAAATAGAAGTAGCGTTTAAGCAAGCGGTAGAAGACACCTTTTTACAAAACACCTTTTTGCAAAACTATTCTACTGCCCAAATCCCAAAGTTTTGCTTCTTTTTGTGTAGAAGAGACACTTTTTTTCATTTTGCTTTAGATAAGAATTATTAGCTTTCTAAATAAGGTTACTCTCTTTCCACCTGCACTGAAAAGACACATTTCTGCATCCTTTTTCCTATGAAAAAACAAAGGAACAGACTTCAGCTGTTCCCACTGTGGGAGGCCTTCTTGCTATTGTCATTTCACCTTAGTGATTTCGTTGGCACAAAGTCACAGTGAAAAGCTAATGGATAAGATATATTTTTGCTAAACAGCAGACATCACTGTGGTCAATGCAATGACCACATCCCTCGCCCCCCCTCCCCGCCCCATCTCACTTCTGGACATGCAACGCATTTCCTTAGTTTCATGCTATAAAAATATTTGCCTTGCGGGCTGTGGCGCAACCTTCACGTTATATAAGACACTTTTAATTGGAAAAATATCCAAATGCTTTTAAAAATGATAATGATTTCCTGGGGCCACAGGAGCACTCTACAGAGTCCAGAGAAGACATGAATGAAATGCTATGGATTGATATGGTGGATACAACACTGTGCTTTACAGATGGTTAATCTTAAACTACACTTTATCATTTGGGCTGGGACCAGGGAAATCTCCCTGCAGTGAGTGCATCCAGCAGCGTAGATATGGCGTAAGGATTTCTAGACTGTATTCTAAAGCACTTTCAGTGAGAACTGTGGGAGTTCACCAGATGGTCATTTCTAACAGTTGCTTCCATAGTTTGACATGCTGCAGACCTGCTTTAAATCCAAATGTGTTCACAGGCTAAATTGTCTTGCTGCCACTTGGACATTTCTCAGTCAGTGGGCTTACAAGATACTATTACTTGTTGATATCCTATAATTCCATACTTGGCAGGCAACTCATATCTGTATTTTGGGTTACTTTGGAGAACGAGAGAATTGCTCATTTGTTTTCCCAAGTAGAGAATGGAATAGAAAACATCAGTTCTACCAAGAGACAATAATTTCACTGGACTTTAGCTGACTGTAACAGAGTTAGTCACAGTGCAGACCCTTGCAATAATCAGTGGAGAGGAAAAGCAGAATTTGGGCCAGGATTTGTCCGAGATACTCTGATGTCTACTTGAGGAGGAATTGCCCTTTGAAAGGGCTTGTTTCTTTTCGTTGACTGAAGGCAAATAGTTCAGCTTTGGATATCTCCAGCACAAATATCTGTATTTTGTCTACACACCATGATTCTTTATTTCCACATTGTGAGATTCTTGGGGAAGAGGTTAGTCTGCTCTGAACAACATGCACAGCCAGCTCCTCTAAATAATGACATATTTCCTATCCTGCTCCTATATACATTTATTTATATTGCAAATATCTTGGTAGCATGCTGCTTTGCTTTCCTTATTTGGCTTTGTTGGATTTGAATCAGGTTTAACCAGCCCATTGTTCCCTGTTATGGTGGATCCTGCAAAATGTGGGATTCACGGGAATGTAGAACACAAGATAAAACTGAGCACTTGCAAATCCCAGTGTAATTAAAGCAAAGAAGCTGGACACTGTCTAATGTGCCATATTAGAAAGAGGTTTCAAGGCTTAAACATACAGTTTAACTGGAAGAGGCAGCCAATATTGCCCTTTGTACTTGGTTAAATTCTGAACACCTTGCCTGATAGTTATTCTACAGAACATAAAACAAAACAACTCAAAAACTTTCCTTGGATTAGTGGAAAATTTAGTTGAATCAGGAGCTATTAGAAAAGGAGATAAATCTGACCTACTTTAATTTGAAATCTTTGAAAATCTTCAAAATTTTGAAATATCATGCAAATGTCAGTGTTTGGTTGTGCATAATTAAGACAGGTTCCTTCTCCAGCTTGTAGTTCTCAGTTCCCATTTATTTTCTCTAAAATAAGGACTTTAGGACTGAATGCAAAGCTTTCCTTATTCAAAGGTCAAGGACACTGAGGGTAGATTTTGGCAATGTTTTAACCACGGTCCAGTTGATCTCGCTTCACTTTACACTGGGCCATGAACATCCATAGGCTTTTCCTTAAAACATTCTTCCATTCTCCTCAAAATATTGAAAATTTACTACAAAATCAAGCAGACATCTGAAAGATGAATTACATTTCTGATGTAAGCAGGGTAATTATCATATTACCTAATGTATTAGAGTAAGAGAAAAAGGTACATGGCTCTCTAGGGTGGAAATAATATTTATGAGAAAAAATAAAAGATGAAACTTAGAAATACAGGCTCTGCTAAACAGCTCTATAAATAAAGAAGAACACATCAGGAGAACTAAACAGGTGTGGAAACCACCATAAATTGTACCTTGGAGAAGTTGGTGACTTGTAATGATAGAACATTAAGATCATCATTCAAATGGACTGTCTCTGAAAGGTGTTTCTTGTTGTCTCCTTTATTGCATGCGAGCCTCCTGCTTGATGAATTGTAAGGAAAAAAAAAAGACACAATTCCTTTAAAGGAGGAATTGCTGCCTGTGAGATGTAACATTTAGAACAACATTACTAGGTGATTATGGCATATTTATAACTTCTGCACAGTCTCTCACTTCACAAAACAAGAAGAGTGGGGTTCGGGCAGCTCAGGTGGTGATTCATACCTCACGATTTTAGATGTCTAAGTGTTGAGTGTGTAATTCTAAGCGGGTCTAAGCTCAGGAAAGCTGTCTTTACAGAAAACAGAGAGAAAACAGAGAGAAAAAGTTGCCTCCAGAAATTGATTCATTTGGTGACCACTTTATGACCATGTTAGATGGAGATGAATTGCCCTCTGAAGGTGTTGATTTCTCTCCACTATTGCTAAAGGGAATCCATACTGAGCAGTTCAGATTTAGGCATTTAAAAATTAGATTTTGAAGTCAGGTTGCATGAATCAAATTGAAGTCATGATGTTATGTTCCAAATTTATTAGTGGAAAAGGAGGCCAGAGAATTGGTAAGCTATGGAAAAGCTGCAAGTACCAAATTTATTAAAGAAAGCAGCAGTTATATCACCATCATTAAAACCAAATTCTATTTTAACTCATTGAATAGGCACATGGGAATAGGAAGATAATTTCTTAAACTAAGGATTCTCAAGGTTTTCTTTTCATAGTTACTCATTTCTGGGCTTACAACTCAAGTCATCCCTAATTTGAGAACTAAGTTCCTTTTTTTGCATTCTTCATCCGCCATCAGTGATCAGCCTACTGTCATTGGGATCTCCAGGGCTGTTCTCATCAGCTACTTCTCTCTACTGTTAGTATATATGTTATTGGCACTTTATTGATCCTTAAAGCTACCTAGGCTGATGTGAGCCTGACAAAATGTCTGTCCCATGAAATCTGCTTGACCTCAGTCACTTTCAGCTGTGATTTAAACCTCATAGATAAGGCATTTCTGTCCCAGCCAAGTGGTCTAAGTTTTATTTTTCTCCCATATTTTCTGAGTGAAACTAGTTCTGCTACAAGGAACTCTGATAATATAGAAAAAACACCAGCTTTAATACACTTATACATACCCAGTAAGTTTGAAACCTGTTGAGAATTGTGTATGCATTTTTCTTGGCATAACCTCCCATCCAAAAAAGCTTGGCAGGAAAGATTAAGCAGCGATTGTACAGTTGTTACATGAGGAGAAGGAAGGCATTTGGAGTGATGGCCAAATACAGTCTGAACAGAAGGAACCACAGAGTCTGAAGACCTGGACGCCATCCTCAGTCCTCACCATGGGAATTCAAATCTGCAGATGATGTGTTCTCACAAGCCAAAAAAGCTGTTTGACTCCAGCCTTGTTCCTGTAGTGAGTGTGGGAGGGAGGATGGTGCAGAGAGAGGTGGCTGTGCATGTATCACCTCTACAGTTCTCTCCATTTTCTCTCAGAGAGGAGAAAAGGTCAAAAGCCAATGTGCTCTTCCCAGTCTCAGGTCCCATCACACACACTAAAATCTAGCCGAGAAGGATCAATACCTTCCTCCATTTTATTTGCCAGTGAAGCCTATTTAGAGCTGGTACTACCTCGCTTACAGCTTGAGGTAAGCTGTACATTGATACACCGATGTTGCAACAAACCTGGCTGATAAATAGGCTTTCTTTGCAAGGCTGAGCAGGAAAATGAATCAGCTTTCTGGTCCTCTTTCCATTCTGTGGGCAGAAAAGGGGTGTGATCTACTTTAATGACTCCCTGGGGTTAATTTAATCGAACACACATTCAGTGACGGGCAATGTTGTCCATCCCCTCCCAAACTCCAGAAGAATCTGCTACAGTCCCGCTCTGGGGGTTAACATGACCAATGTGATGAGGTGGGCTCTTTCTGGCAGAGACTAAGAGCCAAGAGGAGCCAGACACATATTTGAGGTTAGAAATTCGATGGGGATGACCATGGCTTCTGATGGGTACTGCGGTATGTCACCCCAAAGACTCAAACCCACATGAATGCCTGTCACTACCAGGATAGCACACCACCTCTCGAGGAGGTACAGTGTTTTGTCTTAATCAGGTTTCTAAGCCACTCAATATATTTAAATTCCCAGTGGAAAGCCGCATCTGCCTTCTTGCACATTTCTGCCTTCAGGAAAGTTTTCTCTCAGCTTAATTTGCTTCATCAAAGCGAAACACCCCCACGCACATATACACAGGTAATTCATATGAAGTGCATCAGAATTTTTTCTTGCAGGGACATTTGCATTGAAATAGCACTTCTGCTTTGAAAGCCAGTGTACAATGAACAAATTTTTCTACAGGATGTTCCCCGTATGCATCTATCCAAGTTGCATTTGTTTACAGTAAAAATAACCTGGACTCTTTCATGCTTCTATTGGTACTACAGAACCAC
>VYZW01019052.1:0-13977 GCA_013401315.1 Balaeniceps rex | reverse complement strand
ACTAGTCAGCCACTTGATAAAAATATCAATATCAATGAAAAGCCCAAACCTGACAGGCAGGTGCCCCAAAAGAAGACAAGGCTTCCTCATCTAGCTTTTTGTGAGTCCGTGATTTCAGCTAGGAGTTTCACCAAAAACAGGGAAGAGAGACTGACTAGAGCACCACTCCCTGATGCTTCCCTCCCTCTGAACACCCCTGTGACAATCCTCCCTGACAACTAAACAAGTTAGCATATTTAACAGCATCTTATCAAAATACTAGCTCAACACTAACTATTCCCTGAAAGACTCCAGAAAAGGTCTGGAATGTACATCTGACGTCAATGGCCAAGCTAATTTTTTTTCAACTGTATATGAAGAAGATGCACAAGAACGGACACTGCTGTCATCCTGAAAAAAAATGAAACAGTGGTTAAGCAGAGACAAGAACCAAGACAAGAGAGAAAAAGATGACAATTACTGGAAGAGGGTACAGAAAAAGATCAACTAGAACAAAACCCCACAAACCAGTAAAGATATTTCATTATAAGAAATAGATGCACTCTGGTCACAAGGTGACAACTTTTCATTTTAAGCTTCAACATCCCAATTAGTGCTCTAAAATACACAACAGAGCAGAGTTATTTAAAAGCTGCCTTGCATCACAAAGATGTGTTGAAGTCTTTCAAAATTAAATTTTAAAAGATAGTGAAAATCAGTGTTAAAACTTTCAAAATACCAAAGGCTTTAACTGAGGATATATTTCAGGATAAAGTCAAAGTTCCACCTGAAAAAAATACCTTTTTTTTTTTCCCTTCCAAGACAAAAAGCAAATATTTGATACTTATTCTCCATTAACATTTTTCCACCCTGAATACAATCTACCTTGTTTTGTACAAAAGGGTTTTCATGTGCACCCTGCCAACCATCCCCTTTCTCAAGGGAGATGAAAGCTCGTCAGTGCTGCCATTCTACACAGCCAAGAACTGATACATTTAAAACAATAAAAATCCCCACTATACACAACTTCTCTTAAATTAGACCCATAAATTCAGCATAAATGGCACTTTACACCTCAAATGCAGAAGGCAACCTGAAAAACAGTTTATGGGGCCAACCAAACCTTACTGTTACCAAGCCAAGTTTTAAATCTTTGCAAAAATGAGCTCTTAACCACACTGAAACCCTGCTAGGTAAAGTCCAAAGTTTAGCAAGGCAAGCAAGAGGAGGGAAGAGCAGCTGCAACTTCTAGGGATTTTTCTTTTTTTTTTAAACATCTTGGTTTGTACTAGCAAAAAATCTCCATTTATCCTGCTTGCTTACTTCGAAATAAGTGTTTCAGAAGAACAATTAAAACCAGAAAATAAATTCTGTATGGACAATGGTGACTTGTATATTGTGAAAATAAATGCCTATAGCACATGCAGACAACAGACAATGGTACGATATTGATCTCTCTGTATTCAGCATAGAAAAGACTCCAAAAATTCTGGGCTTTGGCTTCTAAAAAAGGACAACTAATTTTGATGAAAGATGGAAGGTAACCTACTGAGAACAGCATTATCCAAAATATAAGCAGAACTTTAGCTCGCCCAACACTTTTCCAGTAGAATTAATTCCAGAGGAATAACACAATAATGGTCTTAAAACTGTTCGTGCTAGTTTAGCTAGTTTTTTTCAATGCACCCAGCGTTTGCAACACGTACATGCATTTCTGTATTGACTGTTAACCTAGCTTACTCTGATAATAGAACATGATTATCTACATATGTGAAGAACACGAGAAAATGAAACAAGGAAGGCTAAAAAGAAAGACAAAAAAATGTATCCAGGTGAGACTTTCCCAGGCCATTTACAAATCTGCGTAGGTAAAGATATAGATGAGTCTTCCCACCTCTGGGGTGAGTTCTACTCCAAACGTTACCTGTTTTCAGAAAAACTAAGATTCAGTGCTTAATTATATCCTGCTGCTTCATCATCCTACGCATGCATGTAATGGCAGCACAAACTGAACGGAGCTGTTACTTTCATATTGCATGAGACCTACATCATCCAGCAGGATCTTTGCATGACAGACTAAACAATCCAAGGAGCACTGAAGAACCTTTTAAAACTGAGTTTCAGCCCTCTTGAGTCGGTACTTCCACAATTCCAAGCAGCACATGCACGCTTTGCTTTAAAGTACATACCAGGTACATATCGGTACCATTTTACGTTATTTGCAGTTTGGAGTTTTGAAGAAGACTCACTTGATTCCTGATTTGCAGTTGAACTAGCAGCCTTTGTACAAGCAGGGAATTCTGGTTTGCTCAGCTTGGTCCTTCTATAAACCACCTTTCCAGGCAGACAAATCCACACCCTGGATTCTGACACAAAGCACTAACAGTTTTTCTTCAGTCTATTAAAAACTTTATAGTCAGCTGAGGAATTTTTTTTCTTCCCCAAGACCTTTTATGGACCATACATAATGCAGTATGTTTACTGTAAAGTTTCCTAGACTGTAATATAGCTGAAAACCAATACAGAAACAGCAATGCAGGGAACTGACTGGGAAGGGAACCTCTAAATCTAATCCTGCTGTCAGCTTGCTGCCTGATGCTCTCTGCAAGCGAACAATTTTAAAGATAAACTCATTCCTTACCTAGATTAAGAGTAGCTGCTATGCAAGTAAACAACACGAAGTTCTAAATTAGCTGTATTTCATTAGGTGACTAGAGAAAGAAATGTTACGTTCTTTACATACAGAGAATGCCTTTCAGAAAGGACAATGTTACAAGAAAAAGTACATTAAATTTGGAGTCAACTATTCTGTATTAACCCAAACACAACCTGGTGAATCATTAGATACAGGATGTGAGTATCAGGTTTAATTTTGTTCCTGTTAAAAACCAAAGAACATCTAGAATTCAAGTTGCAATATTTAATTCATATTTTGCTTTCTTATCTTCTAATAGCCCAGAAAAATGGTCATACTAGAAGGACCTCATCTTAACACCTGTTCAGAGGTCAGGCTTCCACAGTAACATATACCAGGAATGTTGTGGGTTTTTTCTCCCTCAGAATTCACACATCAAAAATAGATGAAGTATAATCTTAATGGAATGCAATAGCACAGGTTTATAAGAAAATACATAGATATTAAAAATGACAAAAGAGATATTCTTAAAGATTCTTAAAATATTGCTTGTCAACCTCAATCTAAAAAGCAGGGGTTTAATTTGTCTATTGTACAGGAATATCATATTTCTGGTCATTGCTTGCTTGTTTCTGAAATACTTCAATAGCAGCTCATCGTATATAAACAATGTAAATACTGGATTTAGGAAAAAAAATGAAAGCATCTCAAAAAATGAAAAAAAAAAAAAAAGAGTCTGGATTAGTAACAGCTACTAGTTAGAATATTTGATATACCAATAGTATGCAACATTTTACTATGGTCATGCAGTTGGAAAAAAAGATCTTAATGGCGGAGTTTTATATTACATCAGATAATTTCAGTGAAGACTAATCAATTAAATATTCAGACTGAAAAAACCATCATGCTGATTTGAGGACATGTAATTACTGCCATGATTTTTGAGAGCTATCTTTTATTTAACAACCATTATTAAAATCCAATAAAACTTTAAAGTTATACTTTGCCAGAGTTAACTCCAAATTGAACTTAACTCTAAATCACTATTTTTGTAATGTTTTATCATTAATGTTATTGCTCTCTAAAATAAAGCAACTTCTCAGGACTAAGAAGTATCTACTCCTTGCTTAAGGTGGCAAAGAAGCATCCAGTTGAAGTCATCTTCTCCAACAGATGAAGAGCTAGATGGAGAGAGCACAAGATGTGCATCCTATTTCCAATTCTGCCACGAAAATCACAGCTCAGCTTTAACACCCAGTTGCCCCACATGCGAAATAAGGAGGATATTTACTTTTCCCTGAAAAGCTTTTTATAGTTAGACATGTGCACTACTCTATTCAAGTTATATATTGCCACTTTTGAATTCGGAGTCTATCACACACAAAACCAATGGACCATGCTACATTTACAACCACCAACTATATTTCATTGTGCCACAATCTAAAAAAAATTATTTCAGTAAGACTCTACGGTAATTAACAGCACATCTGATATTTTTCAAGTTCATGAAGCCCTTCTATATACATTAGCTAATACACACAATCTTGTATTTCTTTTTTCCTCCTTCACTGGCTTTTATCCCCGCACACCGTATCGTTCTCCTATTTAAGCCCAAATCACACAATCAGATCCACAGGAGAAGGTTTCAATGAAGCTGTAGCATAGAAATCACTGGGATGTGTGCTTGGGGGTCTCCCTGCACAAATCAGTTTAGAAGATAAAAGATGCAGACTGTACAGTCTAGGGGGCTTGCTTTATAATCTGTGTAACACAATGGAGCCATGTTTGGAGGGATCTGTATGATACTTAAAGACAGATCAAGCTACTGAAATAAAGTACAGCAGAAACACAAGATTAATACCAGTGTCTAATTCTATGGATGACATACAGGCTGGATATAAATTCAGTTTAGTAAGAATAAAACACTTCCCTGTTTTATTTCTAACTTGATTAGGCAGTCTAAAGTCAACGGAAAGGCCAAAGCGTTATCAGTTTAATCCCACCTGCCTAAATCAGAGGATTATTATTAATAATTCTAATGATAAATGAGAAATGTAAGAAAAAACTCTTTCCAATCTATCTGAATTATTAAGAATTAAATAGTTGAGCTACTGCGATTCCTCCCCCTCCATTTGTCAGGGTCTTTCACAGACAAAGAAAACAAGAAAAGGATTTTGTTTTTTTTTAAATGGAAAGTATTATAAAAGACAAATAAATAGAATGACAAAAGAACAGCTTGAAATTACTTATATTCATTTTTAAAATAAGCAAGTTTCAGTTTAATATTATCTCTTCAAACAAATCCACTTAAACAGACATTATTACTGTACAAAATCAAGATAATTATCTCCAAAACCAGAAACAATTACACAAGAATGGGAGGGACATAATCCATTTATGTATTATTTAAATAAAGCAGGCCTTTCTCCAGAAGTCTTTCAGTAAATACATCAATATTTTGCCACATAGGTTCAAACCCTGCCTGTACTCATCACGCCAGAATTTTAAAGCCCAAGTTCTCCTTTTATGCTGCCTGTTATTGAATGCGTACGTATGCTTTGTATTATCCAGCCCCGGTACTTCCCTCACTCTTCTAGATGAGGTGGTGTTGACACAGCCGCACTACAAGCCTAACACCCTTCTTCAGCCCAAAGCAGGCAAACATTCCCACATCTGGGAACGTGGGATGCACCAACTCTGCCATGCATGAAGGAAGCCCCCTGCCCCATCAGCTCTTTCTCCACCAGTAACGACACGGCTAAGGCTCTCCCTCGCACATCTCCTGGACCATTCTCTCCCTCTCTAGCCCTCCTCCCCAGAGGCCTGCGTCCCGACTCCGAAGGGCCACCAGCTCCAGACGTGGCCTGCTGTCATTGTCTCTCGCCTTCCGCCACCCCCGCTTCCTCCCCCGTCCCTCCTCCCTTACCGCTGCCTGTCACCTGCTCCCTCCCCGCCGGCCGTCTGCTTCCAGGTCAGCTCAGCTCAGCTCGGCGCCTCTGTCTCTCTGCCTATTCATCCTGCGAGCGGGGAGGACGAGGAGGAGGAGGAGGAGAGCCCGCCGGGCGCCGTAGCGCCCTCACCGCCCGTCAGCAGTGCGCGGAGGGGCGGCTCTCGGCAACGGGCGAAGCTCTCCCCTCAGCCCAGGGGCGCACACGCTGCCAGAGGGCTTCGCAACAAGACGACGACAGGCCTTGGCCTCCCTGTGCACCCATCCCGAGTCTCACACAACTAACCAGATCCTCCGCTCGATCCCAAAACCTGTGCCACAGCTCAGCCCGCAGCCCCACCTCCCCCAGCCCTTCCCCTCCGGGCAGCCCCTTCTGCCTCAGTTCCCTGGAGAGGCCCCAAAGCGCCTCTTCTCCTTCCCCCCCCGCAACACAAACGCACACCAGGCAATGGGGGAAGGGGGCCCCGGAGCGCACCCCGACCGCCGGCCGCCCCTTCCCGCCCCGGGCTGCGCCTCACCTAGGGCTACCTCGCAGGCTTTGCGCAGCTGGGAGTGATGCGCCTTCTTCACCTCCTTGTCGGCCAGGATCTTCTCCAGGGCCCGGGTCAGGAACATGTTTTTCGTCTTCTTCCCTTCATACATGGGCGCGATCGAGCCGAGAGAGGAAGAGCAGGGGTAGGGTGGGGAGGGGAAGGGAGCGCGGGACACCGGCCGCGAGGGGCCGGGGCAGGCGGCGAGGCCGCGGGGCCGGGCCGAGGCAGGCGCGGGGGAAGGGCTCCCTCGGAGGGAGGGCCGCGGCGTCCCGACGCCCGCTCGCAGACTCCCCCCGGGGGGAGGCTGGGGTGGGCCCGGGCAGCGGCGACAGCCAACCCCCGCGGCGGAGGGAGGACGAAGCCTTCTCCTTCCTTCTCCTTCCCCACCGCCCCCGCTGCGTGTGTTCGCGGACGGCGCCCGCGACGCGCTCAGTTCCCGAGCCGCCCCCGGCCCGCACCCGCCTCCATTAGCAGCGGCAGCAGCGGCGGTGGCAGCAGCAACAACCTGCCCTCGCCATGTTGGAAGGAAACGACGTCAGGGCCGCAGCCACACGGCTGCGGAGCGGGAGGAAGCGGCGGCCGTGCCCCGGCCGGGCGGGCGAAGGGAAGCGGCCGGGTGGGGGAGGGGGGAGGCGCTCGCCTTCTGCCCGCCCCGCGGGCGCGCTACAGGTGGAGTAGACCCGCGGGAGGCAGCGGAGAGGGAGGTACGGATATGGCCGCTGTCACCTGGGAGCTGGCTGAGGAGGAGGAGGGGCAGGGCTTCCCTTCCGGGCCACCAGCGCTAGGAGCGGGAGGAAGGCTCCCCCGGGAAGCGCCACCTGCCCCTGAGGGGGGGCTCCGCCGGGGGTAGGGCAGGAGGCTCCCTCGGAGAGGAGCTGCCGTCCCCCGCCCGGCCGCGGCCTGCGATGACGAGAAGCCCCCGGGCCTCTGCCTCACGGGAGGAGCAAGCGGAGCGCAGCTCTCCGGCGCTGAGGGAGGAAGAAGCGCGTTAGGGTGCGGGACGGGATCAGGCTCCCCCGCGCCCTTTCCCGGGGAGATGGGGAGCGCGGTGCCCTCCGCGGCGGCGCTCCCTCAGCTTCCCGGTTTCGTCTCCGCTGTGCGGGAGCAGCACTTGCCGTGAGGAGCGCCCGGCGCAGCTCCTGTAGCCGGGTGCCCTCGCCCTGCCTGCCCGCGTCCTTGTTGCGCGCCGCTGCCGGGCGCTGGATGAACGCTTCACCTCTCTGTTTTCACGGCGGCCAGATTTCTGCTCGGGTGCCCTTTCCCTATCGCCTTCATCCTCTGCTTTTAGAATACAGTCATCCCCCTCTTCTTCCCCTTTGTACGTGCACTAGGAGTACAAAGCATGAAGCAAAAATTGCACCTTCACTTACAAGTAAACGGCGAGTTTTGTTATGTTGTTAAAAGGTTAGAAGCTTTTGTAGAATTTTTTTTTTTTACTTGCGTTTTTTGGCCTTTTTCCCTCCCAGAGTGCTAAAGGGTAATTTCCTCATGCTTGGTTCAGGGCCAAGAAAACGTCAACTCTGGCTAACTGGTAAGCAGCAAAAACATAATAGGGCAAGTTTTTGCACTCAGGGGTGGTACACCAGTATTTAAAAGTAGAATATGGCACTAACTGAAGCCAGGTCTGTTTCAGAAAATTTTTACCTGATACAAAAAATACTAATTAAAAATTACTTTGGAAGTGAAAGGTCTGAATTTCTAGATGTACCCTTCAGGCAGAGTGGGACAAGGCTATAGCATAAGCGTGCAGAAAGCAGAGATGGTTGTGGAAACCAGAGGCCATCTCTGACCTCGGAGGACAGAGAGCCAGCACACAGGAAGGAGGTTATCCCTAGCTGACTTTTCCTGTTCTCTATTCTTCTGGTCCTGCTGCATCAGTCAGGATAACAGCCTTTCCAAAGTTAATCCTGATCCCTTCCTCATGGAGAATTTGAGAGAGCCTGCCCAGGGTATCATGCCACCATGCTAAGGCCTTGCAAGCAGTCTTGTGTTCTTGACTGAATAGTTTGAGCACCTCTGTTTCTTTGTCTACAACAGGGTGGTTGTAGCTGCATTAGTAAAGGTACAGTGATCCCAGCCCCCTAATGAAGAGGCAGCTAATGCTTCCCAGTATTGCTTTAACCAGTTTCCCAAATGAAAAATTATTTGTGCCAAAATGACTTGTTGCCTTATAGGTATCTATATTTGGACTTTTTAAAGAATACCCTGCCATGGGGAATTCCGCTAAAGCTATAGATGAATGCCAGGCCTGACTGTTAGAGCAAAACACCTCTTTTGCTGAAATGACTTGATCTGCACCAGGGGCTTTTTCTAGTCACTGTCAGAATCCGCAGGCTATTTTATTACCCAACTGATAAACAATACTGAAAATATTAAGAGAGTACACCTGATTTTAGCCTTATAATAGCTTTGTGAGAGAGTGAGAAGTCACATCACCAAACACATTGATTCCTAAAAAAAAATACACAAGTTTTTTTTAATGACCATATTCAGATTGGGTTGGTTTACTCAAAGACTGCGTCTTCAGCAGCACAATTGCTAAGCATAATTGAACTATTTCTAGTAATTTATTCAGGGAAAAACCTTTTGCCTGTTGGTTAAATCTCAATTTTTTTAATAGACAGGTGCAAGTTCAGAAATTCTGATGTCAGAATGACTTTGGTCTTTCAAAGCTGCCTGCTAGTGACCACATGGCAAGAGTAAGAATTTCCACAGAGTTCTTGCTGGTAGTTTTGCACAAACCACCTGAGTCCAAATTTCCTTAGCCAAGTCAGAGCTTGCAAGTGTTATTTAGCAAATGGAGTTTGCTATTGATTTTCACAGTCCGTTTGGCAGAAATAGACTTGCAATACCATGAAGACAATGGGTATCTGTATGTAAAGAGCACTGAGCACTGCAGTTATCTGTTTTGTTCATATTAATGTCTATTTTCATATGCTGTACACAAGATGATTTTGCACGTAAAACACGTTTTAGTTGAACATATAGAATGGCTGCTGAAACATCAAGCTACGGGAGGAAAAGACCCATCAAAAAGACACTCAGTTGCATGTCTTTCATTCCTGCTCTAGTATGAATAGATTAAACTTCTTGTTTTGTTTTCTTTTGTTTTCCTGTGGTTTAAATCTTCAATTTCTGTTCTCAGGTTCAAACAACTGCTGCTCTGTTCACTCAATTTATAGCTTTGCACAGCTGGTACTCTACATCTACATGCTAGTCACAAGGCAACTCCTGCCTAAACCCCACAACAGTGTAGAGCCTGTATGTTACCGAAGGGTTGCTTCTGAAATTGCATGGGCAGATCTTATTGTAAATCATCTGTCCAGCAGGTTGACATCCAGTTTCCTTCCAAGAGCTGAGCCAATAAGGATGGAAATCACAGGGGAACTATCATATAAAAATTGGAGATAAAAAGACGGTCCAGTGCCCTCATTCAGGGCCAAGATATGAATGGTTGTCAGTTTGTCCTGGGTCCTGCACTTGGGCCACAGCAACCTTATGCAATGCTACAGGCTTGGGGATGAGTGTCTGGAAGGTTGCTTGGCAGAGAGGGATCTGGGGGTGTTGGTCGACAGCCAACTGAATATGAGCCATCAGTGTGCCCAGGTAGCCAAGAAGGCCCGACGGCATCCTGGCTTGTATCAGAAATAGTGTGGCCAGCAGGACCAGGGAAGTGATTGTGCCCCTGTACTTGGCACTGATGAGGCCGCACCTCGAGTACTGTGTTCAGTTTTGGGCCCCTCACTACGAGACGGACATTGAGGTGCTGGAGTGCGTCCAGAGAAGGGCAACGAAGCTGGTGAAGGGTCTAGAGCACAAGTCTTATGAGGAGCGGCTGAGGGAACTGGGGTTGTTTATTCTGCAGAAGAGGAGGCTGAGGGGAGACCTTATCGCTCTCTACAACTACCTGTTGTAGAGGTTGTAGCGAGGTGGGTGTCGGTCTCTTCTCCCAAGTAACAAGTGACAGGACAAGAGGAAATAGCCTCAAGTTGCTCCAGGGGAGGCTTAGATTGGATATTAGGAAAAATTTCTTCACTGAAATGGTTGTCAAGTACTGGAACAGGCTGCCCAGGGAAGCAGTTGAGTCCCCATCCCTGGAGGTATTTAAAAGACATGTAGATGTGGTGCTTAGGGACATGGCTTAATGGTGGACTTGGCAGTGCTAGGTTAATGGTTGGACTCAATGATCTTAAAGGTCTTTTCCAACCTCAATGATTCTGTGATTCTACCTTTAGCTAGGAAACCATGTAAGACAGAAATATTCTAAATCTTCACCCTTTCTTTCTTGTGAGTTTTCTTATTCTTCTTTCAGTAGAGATAAACCCCTAGCTTTTAAAGTAAACAACAAAGAGCTAAACAAGTTCCTTACAGTCTGTAGTCTCTCTAACAAAATCTGCCTTCAAAATGCTTCCTCAAAGTCCATAAAATTCTTCATAATTGACCAAACATTATTTTAATACATGGCTTCCCTAGTAAATAAAGCTGTCGTAACAACTGGCTCTATTCAAAGCACTGAGACCCAGCACTGGGTCCCAAAACTGAACACAGTACTCGAGGTGGGGCCTCATCAGTGCCGAGTACAGGGGGACAATCACTTCCCTGGTCCTGCTGGCCACACTATTTCTGATACAAGCCAGGATGCTGTTGGCCTTCTTGGCCACCGGGGCACACTGATGGCTCATATGGAGCTGGCTGTTGACCAACACCCCCAGGTCCTTTTCTGCTGGGCAGCTTTCCAGCCACTCATCCCCAAGCCTGTAGCATTGCATGGGGTTGTTGTGACCCAGGTGCAGGACCCGGCACTGAGCCTTGTTGAAGCTCATACAATTGGCCTTGGCCCATCAATCCAGCCTGTCCAGATCCCTCTGTAGAGCCTTCCTACCCTCAAGCAGATCAACACTCTGCCTACCTTCATGTCGTCTGCAAACTTACTGAGGGTGCACTCAATCCCCTCACCCAGATCATTGATAAAGAATTAAACAGAATCGGCCCCAATACTGAGCCCTGGGGAGCAGATGGTGCCATACAACAGCAGTGCCTTGCAAAGAATTCCAAAATGCTTGTTAGATACAGTGATTCTAACATCTGTATTGTTTTGATTTCAGCATGCAGATCTCTGCTTTACTGGTAATTGGCATCAGTGAATGGGTGACCCGAGAACTGTAATCCTTGTAGCTGCAGAGATCCCTATTTGGTTGCTGGTGAAGTCCTGAAGATGTGGAAAAAGACCGATAATTGTTTTTTCTGCTCAAATCGCTCAGTCTGCAGGCAACGTGTACAAAATATTATGTGCTATCAAACCTGAGAAATGTTTTCTAACAAACCTAGAAGCAGCATGTTGGTATGTATGTGCTAAAGCACAAAAGCATCAGTGCTTTGTTCGAGCCTTTATGTTTAAACATAAACAGCACAAGAGAAAAAATGTATTTGAGAAACACCCCCAAAATTACTGTCAAGTACTTTGTTATTTACAAGTTGATTGGAGTATTTCAAAAGCCACTTATATTGTTTCATACATTTACAGTAAAAAACTGTAGAGAACTTTCTGTGTGAGAGGGAACAATTAGCACCTGCTTCTGATGGGTTTATGTACAACAATTGTATGTAGTGCTTGTCTGAAAATGCTGAAAAGCTAGGACTTTTAAGCCTTTGCTTCCAACTGACAGTAAAAGGTGATAGTAAGAGTGCAGTTGCATGCTTGGAACAAGCTGATGATCTATGGCTGCACTGCCTCCCAAAGGGAACTCTTTCACCTGTATGAGCTCTCACCCCCTTTCTTGTGTTGGTGCAGTCGTGCAACTGTGCAGTGAGTCAGTTCAGCTCGGTGGTCCATCCAAAAATCAGCCTTACAAGAAAGTTAGTTTTCAGTGGGATCAGGGAGTTGATCAGACTTACCTGCATATTCAGTAATTCTTACACAAGAAGGGGAGTGCGGAAATACGTGGTCAGGGGGAGGGCCGGTCTACTACTCATGGGGGCACTGTCTTCTTAAATCGTCTTGATGGGCTTTGAAACAGCACAGTAATAGTTAGACTGTGATCACTTTAAGCTAGAATAAGACAGAACTGCCACTAAAAGAAGCAATCCTTCTTCCTGCTCCTATCTATATATTCCTTGCTTCCTTGGTCAGCATAAGCATTTGCATTGTCATGTTGTGAATTATGGGCTGAATTATATTCAGAATTTAATTAGTTGAAATCAACCTGACAAGAAATGGGATTTTTAATCCAGATGTATTCCATATCCTGATTCATCAGGCAACCTCACAAATGTTTGTGTTAGCTCAAGGACAGGAACAAGAAAACGGGCAAAGAGAGGGCAGGCTTGCATTTTTTGGCAACAGTACCAGTTTATGCCAACTTAAAGTATTGTTTAAAGTACTGCTTTTAATATAAATTTTCTTCAGTATTTCCATTGTGCAAGAGACCACTCAGCCCTGTCTCTGTATGTGACCCCATATATAGGATGGATGGGTCAATAGATAGGACCAGTGTATTAGTGCCAGTGTATATGATCCTTTAATTGTGGTGGCTCACTTGTTGGCACCTTCTTTAGCTGCAGTATAGTACTTTGCATTTGCTCCCATTCTGTTTTCATGTACCAGATACAGATAATCAGTGCGTGATGGATCAGGGTCCAGATGGATCCAGCAGATGGGAACCTGGAACAGGAGAGAAGCTGCGATTCTGTTCTGCAACTGCAGGCACATCAGTGGAGAAGTTTCCAAGTCTCTTACTGAATGCATAAGATTTAACAGATCTGCTGGTGGTGCTTGGGCATGTAATACTGAGGTACAAAGGCAGCATTTTTCTCTGTCCCTTTGTGGAGTCCTAGGCCTGCCACCCTTGTGAAATAAGTGAAGCATAGTTCAAAATATCCGCTGTATCCATTATGCAAAGGATTGCAATCTGTCAACCAAATTGCAAGAGATACACTCACTATAAATGTACTTTAATATTTTTAAGAGGGTTTTTTTAGATAAATTCAGGAGCTGAAATTAAGAGTTCATAGTTTGTTCGTAGAGTGAGTATTCTAAGAGCTTAAAACAGGCTGCAGTATATCCACTGCTGCACTAAAAGAACAAAAAGCAAATGTTTATTAGCACAGGGAATATTAATCAATAGGTAATTCCTAGGTTGCTTCCAAACATTCGTACAAAAGCGTATGACACCCTGCAGTGACCAATAATGAAATAAACATCCATCACTGTGAGGAGGCTCTTGCAGGGTGACAAATTTATTCCTTAAAGCCAAAAAGTACAGGCTCTTGCTGTATTGAAATACATTCTCGATACTACGGTTACGCAAGGATACATACTCCTGGTAAAGCATGATATTTGTCAATTTGTGACAGCTGCAGGAAAAACGTCAGATAGCAGTGAAGAAAAAAACCCCACCTCTTGTGGTTGATGGAATGAAGTTTTGAACTGTGGCTGGAAACTGTGGAGGATATCAAACATTCCTGGCTGTAGCTTGCATTTATGTGCTGGAAGATTATACCACTGCATTTGCTGCAATGTGATCCCTTTTTCCTAGGAATTTTTCTGTGGGAATACATTTTCTTCTAGCCTACCTATAGGAGTTTTCAACAACTTCTTTCTTCAGCATTTTGCTCCTGCAATAATAATTCAGTTCCCAGCTTCCATGGCACCTCGGCATACCATTCCCTAATATTGTGAATGAAGAATGAATATGAGGATCTATCTTAAAGACAGAAGGAAATATATTTTTTTAAAATTGGCTATATAGTTTTTTTTTTTTTAAAGTTGCTTTAGTAGCTTTTCAAACTTGAGGACCCGATTATGGACGTATCAGCCATAACTGTTTAAATCATAGAATCATAGTATCATTTGGTTGGAAAAGACGTTTAAGATCATCGAGTCC
>VYZW01019051.1:34457-51740 GCA_013401315.1 Balaeniceps rex | reverse complement strand
TTGGAGACAGAGGAAATTAAACAGCTGTCTACCTTGCCCGGTCTCTTGAAGGACCCTTCTATTGTGGGGTTGCTGAGGGTTGAAGAACAACAGGTACCAATCGCTACTACAGCAATGCACCAGCGGCAATATCACACCAAACGAGACTCCCTGATTCCCATCCATAAGTTGATTCGTCAACTGGAGAGCCAAGGATTGATCAGCAAGACTCGCTCACCCTTTAACAGTCCCATATGGCCAGTGCGAAAGTCGAATGGAGAGTGGAGACTAACAGTAGACTATCGTGGTCTGAATGAAGTCACGCCGCCACTGAGCGCTGCTGTGCCAGACATGCTAGAACTTCAATACGAACTGGAGTCAAAGGCAGCCAAGTGGTATGCCACTATTGATATTGCCAATGCATTTTTCTCAATCCCCTTGGCAGCGGAGTGCAGGCCACAGTTTGCTTTCACCTGGAAGGGTGTCCAGTACACCTGGAATCGACTGCCCCGGGGGTGGAATGCTATATAGAGTCCTATACGACAAGTCGCAGAAACTGCTGAAGGAGAAGGGGAATCGAGTCAGTTTGCAGAGGTGAAAGCCATCCAGCTGGCTTTAGATATTGCTGAACGAGAAAAATGGCCAGTCCTTTATCTCTATACTGACTCATGGATGGTGGCAAATGCCTTGTGGGGGTGGTTGCAGCAATGGAAGCAGAGCAACTGGCAGTGCAGGGGCAAACCCGTCTGGGTTGCTGCATTGTGGCAAGATATTGCTGCCGGGGTAGAGAACCTGGTTGTAAAAGTACGCTATGTAGATGCTCACGTACACAGGAGTTGGGCCACTGAAGAACATCAAAACAACCAGCAGGTGGATCAGGCTGCTAAGATTGAAGTGGCTCAGGTAGATCTGGACTGGCAACATAAGGGTGAATTATTTATAGCTCGGTGGGCCCATGACACCTCAGGCCATCAAGGAAGAGATGCAACATATAGATGGGCTTGTGATCGAGGGGTGGACTTAACCATGAACAGTATTGCACAGGTTATCCATGAATGTGAAACACGCGCTGCAATCAAACAGGCCAAGCAGTTAAAGCCCCTATGGTACGGAGGATGATGGCTGAAATATAAATATGGAGAGGCCTGGCAGATTGATTATACCATACTCCCACAAACCTGCCAAGGCAAGCACCATTTGCTTACAATGGTGGAAGCAACCACCGGGTGGCTGGAAACATATCCCGTGCCCCATGCCACCACCCAGAACACTATCCTGGGCCTTGAAAAGCAAGTGCTGTGGCAACATGGCACCCCAGAAAGAATCAAGTCAGACAATGGGACCCATTTCCGAAACAACCTCATAGACACCTGGGCCAAAGGGCATGGCGCTGAGTGGGTATATCACTTCCCCTATCATTGCCTCTGGGAAAATCAAACGATACAATGGACTGTTAAAGACTACCCTGAGAGCAATGGATGGTGGGTGGGACATTTAAACATTGGGATACACATTTAGCAAAAGCCACCTGGTTAGTCAACACTAGGGGATCTGCCAATCGAGCTGGCCCTGCCCAGTCAAAACTTTTACATACTGTAGAAGGGGATAAAGTCCCTGTAGTGCATGTAAGAAATATACTGGGGAAGACAATCTGGGTTAATCACCCCTCAGGCAAAGGCAAACCCATCCATGGGATTGCTTTTGCTGAAGGACCCAGGTGCACTTGGTGGGTAATGCAGAAGGATGGGGAAGTCCGATGCGTACCTCCAGGGGATTTGATTTTGGGTGAAAATAGCCAATGAACTGAATTGTATGATGTTAATTGCTATATAATACTGTGTGGTATCACTTTTATGGTTGCTATAGGCCATATCAGTGGTATTACAGTAAGAATCACCCAGATTAATGAAGAATGAACTTTAATAAAACCGAGCAAAGTGCAGCAGTGATGGAACCAGAACTGACTTCAACATGCAACAATCCAACACCGCACACCATTTCTCCTGCCCTGAAAGACTGTTATGACAGATGGAGCCCAAAGTCATGGACTAAATGAACTCAATGGACATTTTAGAGGCATGGCCCACAAACTAAGGGAATGATATCTGTGTGTATATATCAAGACAGGGAATGTGGTGATGATTAACTGGAATTTATTGGAAAGGGTAGAGACCTGGGCATGATGTAGATAGTATAGAATAAGGGGCGGATACTGTCCTGGTTTTGGCTGGGATAGAGTTACTTTTCTTCCTAGTAGCTGGTATAGTGCTGTGTTTTGGATTTAGTATGAGAATAATGTTGATAACTCACTGATGTTTTAGTTGTTGCTAAGTAGTGCTTACACTATCAAGGACTTTTTCAGCTTCCCGTGCTCTGCCAGGTGCACAAGAAACTGGGAGGGGGCACAGCCAAGATAGTTGATCCAAACTGACCAAAGGGCTATTCCATACCATATGACATCATGCTCAGTATATAAACTGGGGGGAGTTGGCTGGGAGGCTGCGATCACTGCTTGGGAACTGGCTGGGTGTCAGTCAGCGGGTGGTGAGCAATTGCATTGTGCATCACTTATTTTGTATATTTTTTTTTCCCTTCCTTTTCTGTCCTATTAAACTGACTTTATCTCAACCCACAAATATTACTTTTTTTTTTTCCCCGATTCTCTCCCCCATGCTCACTGGGGAGGGGGAGAGTGAGCAAACGGCTGTGTGGTGTTTAGCTGCCTGCCAGGTTAAACCACAACAGTCTCTTCCAACTCAAGATAGATTCTAAGATTCTATTTTCTCTCCTCTTTCCCCCCAGTGCAAAAGCCCCTGGTGTTTTCTCCGAGCCTGCCCTTAGCTTTACCCCCAGCCAGTGGTGTGTGACAGCACGAGCGGCTAGTGCCGCTCCAGTCTGTCCAGAGACACGGACACATCCCTCTGCTGCCCACTCAAGAAGCAAGGTGTGAAGGTTCAAAGCCAGCAGAGGACTGGCAGAGGTTATTAACTGGTGTCCTGGAGGCCACCTCACCAGCCTGCCTTCACACAGCCCCACCACTGCGTGAATGGCTGGTTGTGGCGGTTTTGAAAGGGTGCCATGGTGAGCTGGACTTGGCTCAGGTTAGCAATAACAGGATCTGGTACCAAATGAATAGGAGCGTTGGCCATTTCTGCTCCATACATGCTCCCACTGCTGTTTGTGCTCATTTGTCAGCAGCAAGATGTGCACCGCATGTCTGGGAGCTTTGCTTCAGACCCAGTTTTGCAGAGGCAGAGCGTTGAATTATTTCAGAGTGCAAGTCTACATCGCCATGTCCATGTGACCATGTTAAGCCCAGGTTTTAACCCAACTAATAATAATTACACTAGCAATGAGAACATGACGGCACATAAGGGCTGAAATACTGGATGCAAGTGTAAATTCTTACCTTCTATTAAAATGAAGGAACTTCACCAGTCTTACCTAAGTATTATGGTCAGCATTGGTAAGAGTAAAATCCAGCAGGACATAATTTTCTTTAAGCTATGATTAGTCCGTTAGCTATAGCCATATAGATTCCATACCCAGAGATGGATACAGGGTCACCAAGAACATTTTGCATTGTATGTATGGAATGAAAACCTGTTCTCGAAAGAGATATCCCAGCAGATTAGACAGACCAGAGCTAAGATGTGCTATTTACTCCCAGAAAGACAGCAGGCCAAGCATGCAAAAGAAATAGGTATTACCTCGTTCACTACTGGGCGAAAGACACAGAAGAGGAAACATCAGCTGCTTTAAAGAAATTTCAGTGGCAATAAAATGTAAGAGGACAGGATTGATTTAATGCTTTCAGTCTGACTCCCAGATGAGGGATCAATTATCCTGCATCATTTAATCTCCTTAAGCAGGTCATGACACAAACTAAAAATTAAAAGCATTGTATCTAATATGAAGAACAGCTCTTAATGGTAGTTAGCACCAGCCTCAGATTTTTTAGAGGAAAACATAACTGGGATTTGGGGAGCTCTGAAGAGTTGGCTCCACTAGATTTCCACAGTCAGATCCTAGTGGCTTTGTTTATTGTTTACCTAACAGAGATGCAGAGCAGTTATAAGTTAAAAAAAAAAAAGAAAAGAAAAGAAAAAAAATACTATCCCTGTGGACAAAGTCCAGCCCTCCATCAGGAACATGGCTTTCAGAAACCTTGCACAAAATTACTTACCTGACATGTTTCAAACTATCCTCTATCTTCATGGCAAATTTCTCAGCTAAACCAAGCTCCTTTTTTTTTTTTTTTTTTTTTTTTAACATCATTCAAGAGAACAGAAATATCACACAGCTCCTAACCTGGTGCAACCCCTAGCTAAACCATCCTGCTTTTGGAACAGAACTTCCTAGAAGGAAGAAATGCGATGCAGGAGGCGGCTCCATCTGAATCCCCTCCAGGCTGGGAGAGCTGATAATGAAGGTCCTTGTCCCTGTAACAGATATATAGCTTCCTACTGAGCTTTTCAATTCTATTTCTTGTGTGAAACTGTTGACATAATCAAGCACAAGCATGCAAACAGAAGGATAGCTAAAGAAAGATCCTTATTTTGTCAGAGTTGTTTTTCCTATGTAGCAGGGGAAAACTAGGCCACAGAATATAAGCATTACGATTAACTTTCAAGAGAGGCTAAAATTATCCAGGATTATACAAATATAAGCAGTTTTTGTTTCATTTCCTGTTACCAAAAACAATTCAGTATTGAAGATGTATGAAGGGTTTTGGGTTTTTTTGTGAGATGTTTTTTGCAAAACCCCTACAACGAGGCTGACGTATTTTTAAGAAGCAGTCAAATGCAACATACCTATTCTGAATATTCTTTAATGGACCTTGGAAGTGTGAATTTAAACTTTGTCGTAAGAGTAAAAATCCATATAGAAACTGGCTGAAGCAGTGATTTCTAGTCAAAGTCAGATCAGGAACCACCCTACAATCTGCAGTTTTTACATCAGTGGCTGTCCATGTTCTTTCTGCCAAGTAAGCAGATGCCAAAGGCTAGGAAACAAAATCTTTTGCATTTCTCACATCACTCTGTGTACTTCCACTCTCTCTCACCACATTTCCCCTAGCTTTACTCCTTTTCCCGGAATGCCCCAAAGCAGTGAGCTCTCCCCATCCTGCTGATACTCACCTGCCATCTGAAACTGGGATTTCTGGATCAAGGGATAGACCACCTCGTATCTAACAGCAGAAACGATGAGGTGTGGGGAGCACATACAACAAACACAACTGTAATTTAAAGGCTGACCTGTACTACCTATTTTTAAACTGAAGTACTCATGAAACATGCTATGGATCATTTTTATTCTAAATGTCATGAAGAAGAAACTATGGTAGCAGTTTGTTCAATATGTACTTAGCACTGCCATTTTATGACTCTGTCACATATAGTATTCACCAAATCACCTCTATAGTGGGGATGTTGCTGGCAGCACAAGGACATAAGGTACTGAAAAGGAAAGATTTAAGACCCAATAAAGCGATTCCTTAATTTTCAACAGTTTGCCTTGTCAGTTGATCTCAAAGCAGCTTTAAAAAACATTTCAGACTATAAGCACCATTCCTGGTGCTTTGCCAAAAGCTTTCTTGTGCCACTGCATTGCATATCAAGAATTTTCAAATAAAATGAGCTCTGAAGGCTGCTTCTGTACCTGCAGAAGACAATTCCCACTGTAATTGCTGGGTAGTGGCTCTGTATGACAGGCTGGCATTCTAAAAAACATCAGTACCTATTTTCCTATATAACTACAAAACAAGGAATGCATGAAGAAGGCTATAAGCTGCAGGAGCAATGATCTGGTATGTGCTCACAACAGTGTTTTGAGCCTTTTCCACTTTTTCAAGTGCTGCATTTTACAGACACGCAGTGAGGGTTTGTTTCTTCAGGAGAAATACACCTTGCACTTCACATGCAAGCCAGCCAAAATGTCGCTGAATACCACTGAATATTCTTTCTCCCCTCGGAGGACAGGCGGCTGCCTGCCTCTGCTCTCCTTCAGCTAGCTAGCCGTCTCCTGCTGGCACTGCAGCAGTATTGCCCTGTGGATTAACAAGCAGATGCAACTGAGGTTAAGACAGGCAGTGCTATTTCTACCTAAGAAATCCCTTCATCTTCACAGAAGGGCTTTAACAATAGCAAATGGTAATAAAGTTGAAGTGGCTTCTCAAATCTGCTGCTGATTCTGCACTTTTGAAATGTTTTTTTACTTCTATTTCAGAAACATAACACAGCTACCAAGAAAAGCACTGAGAACAAAAAACATCCACTCACTTGGCATAAGCCTACACACAATGCACCAAATAAAGCATCTGGGTCCTGCAGCTTTAATGCTCTGCTGGCATTAACAAATTAACTACAATACATGTTCACTGAAAGTTATTTTTATGAAATGCTTTAAAAAATAAGTGGAAGATAATGCATATGTACATTTCACAGCATTCCCTGACTCCCAACTCGTATTTATTACAAAGGAGGCAAGATTGCCTTACAGGCCAACTTCATATGCTATTAGCCCTCCTCAACCTAGGCTATGGTGATTGCCTGGGCTCCTCATGTAGACAACGGAGAAAGACAGGTACCTCTATTTGACAAGGCACCTATCCTGATACAACATGAACAGTATACATGTGATGAGTTGCCCCCAAGTGCCTAGTGCTCTGCTGACTGTAGGAGAAATCAAGACACCCAGCACAGAACACACAGACAACCTTGGGAGCTGAAGTCAGGCAAGCTGAGTTTTCCCAAGTAATGAGTAAAAAATAATCGATATGCAAAATCACGACCAGTACGAAGACCTAATAGGGAATGATCATTCATTATTTCCTCACAATGCAAGAATCAGGACAGGCAGCAAGCCTAAAAACAAAGGGAAATATTTCCCTACACTATTCTACTGTGAAACTCACTGCCATAGAACATTATGGGAGCAAAAGTATAAATGGGTTCAAGAAAACTAGATGGCATCATTGAGGAAAAAGACCTAAAGGTTCCTGAAACCAGAACATGTGGCCACAATTCTGTATCACATAGACCATCAGCCTCAAAATGCCAGATGCTGGAAGAAAAACAAACAAACCCCACACCACTGCATACCTTCCCTTACACTTTTCCCCAAAACAGTCACTGTTGACAGCAATATGTAATGTCCATATGCAGCTGAACTCTGTTTGATAGTCTTCTAGACCTACTTGCAACACTAGGTGGCAGGGAAAACAACTAGCTCGTCTACAGCATTAAGAACCTTGAATGTCAAGTCTCACTTGGCAATAGTTAAGGATTAGTGCAATGCAGCAATCTCAATCTCATACAATTGGATTTGCTTTGTGTCCCTGCGTAGCCTCGAGAGCAACATTTTTCAAGTAAAATACTGTGTTCAGAGATCCATACATTAGTGGTGCTAGAATACACGGTAAATTCCTTCCCTGAGATACCTTGCCCTCTCATTTAAAAGCCCACAGGAGATTGCTAAATGTTTCCTCCTCTCCAGAAACAGTTCAAACACAAAATGTGAAATCCTCATGGTCTCCACCTCTGTAAAGACACAGCACCATATCATTTGCCTCATGCCTCTATTTTTCTAAAAAGTCACTTTATTATTTAAAGTTCACATCACTTGTGTGCCACTTGTGAAAACACTGGAAAGGGGCAATGATGAAACAAGTTCTGCAACTCAGGCGGTAGCAAAGCAGGCAGGTCAATGCAAATTGCTCTTCAGGTCATACTGACCCTCCTGTCAGTATGCGCTTCCCCTTCTGCAAACGGTAAAAACTTCGGACTTGTAACATTTTGCTCAAGATCTCCCTCAAAACTTGAGGGGAAAGGTATGATCTTTCTTCAGGAATGCAAGCTCCGAGTTTCAAAACAAAAGTATGTTTATGTATAAAGGACACCACCTCTGCACCGCAGCATAACTTACTATTTTCCAAGTTACAGACATTTCCTAGAACGTTGCTGACATTAAAAGTCGAAGTCTGACATTTAACTCCTACTTTGTTCACGTAATTTACAGAAAAATGCAGACAATTATTGGCATGGTTGATAACACTCTCCCTTTAGAAGGGCAAAATCAGCACAGGGTAGTCATTCTTCTCATTCAGCTTTGTATCAGTTTCTCAGCTGTATAAACAGATGCTGATGCCTTCTAGCACATCTTTTAAAAATCTGCAGAAAAAAAAGCAATGTCAGCACACTGCTTTTCAAGCAGTGACACACAAGAAGGAAGGTCAAGTAATCAAGCCACGAACTAGAAGTTATACATAAAGGAGTCACTGAAAGTGATCTTAACACACAAACAAATCACAGAAAGGCACTGAACTGGATTTCGATTTTCACAATGTTTGATAACTGGAAAGTTTGTTTCTTTGTTTCATTTCTAAAAAATAAGTTAATACAAAATTTATAAAACACTGATGTGCAAGTCTTTGCTGCACAGGAGGTACGTTTTCATATAGTTTAAAATAGTTTAAAACATTTGTACATAATGAACAGAAATTCTCTTTATATAAACAAAGTGTTTCTTTGCCAACAGCAGCTGTCAACTCCAAAACACAGAATTAAGACGACAAGAGAACCAGACAGTCTAAGTCACTGCCATTTGTGTCAAAAAAAATTATGCCACCCTTTTCTACAGCTCATCATGCTTGTACGTAAATTCCCTTGCAGAGATAAACCCATCACTGTCTTCATCTTCTTTATCAAATATGTCTTCAACCAAAGCATCATGCTGGGTGTCATTTACCACTGCTCCGTGCTTTTCGAATTCTTTCTTCAAGTAAATTTTCACCTATTAGACAAAAGGTGAGAGTTAGTGTATTTAGGCTTACGAAAGAATTGATTACTGTAGCGTAAGAGAGGGCCACTATGTTCAGGATGGTAGTATTAAGACAATAGACACCCTCCTTCCTATGCCACTGCCACAGTAATACTTGTCGGACTGATTCTGCAGGCCTGTTCAGTGATGAAGACTCTGTAGTAATATAAGTGACAGTAAAACTAGCAAATCAGTTGCCATACCTTTATGGTATCACTGATAAAATGAGTCTGAAAAACCTGTCATCTGATGTCTATACAGTAAAGTATAAATAGCTAGGCAGAAGTTATTAGCTACCAATTGGTCAGAGACCCAAACAGAGCTTTTTCACATCCTAACATTTTGACAAACCAGCAGATGTAAACCAGCAGATATATTTGAGGCCGCCTCAAATATATACAAAAATCTGTCCACAATCTCAGCATTTGCTGCTCTAATGGGAGCTACATTAATAAAGATTTATTTCTAGACATCTCAAAATTTTAAAGGAGAAAGATTCAAGGTAGCTTTTAGACTACTGGAACAGTTATTTACATTAAGCTAGTTACTAATGGTGAGCAGTGTTTTGAACAGCATCAGATTATTTTTACTGAGTTTAGTTTAACTATTGAGATCCCAAGTGTTCTAAATTGTAGAGCCTTCTACAAGAATATCAATACCAACACACCCACCTGCTAAGCAGATACCACTTATATAACAAGAACTGCAACAGTGGAGTGTTAACAGCAAGATAAATGGGCCACTTTCAGGTCTGTTTTATTCATTTCACATTCTGGTATTTGTTAGGGTCATTGCTTCTATTTCTAATACACAGACACTGGACACACTGACACTGTCTGTCTGATGTGCAGTACACAAGATTAGTCTTTTGGGTCTAGCAAACTGTACCAGACCCAAATCAGAAAGAATGCGGTGGTTTATCCTAACTTCTCATGGATGACCTTTGCACATCAGAAAAGCAGACAACTGAAAATAAGAGGCAAACAGAAGGTGAATAATGCTGAATACACATCCTTCAGACTGTGAATGCTATGAAACAGGACTGCCCTACAACAGAAGAATTTCTAATTCCAGTTTATTAGTAAATCAGCAACTAACTCCAAAAAGCCCTGAAGTCTGTTTTTATTTCTAAGATGTTTTACTTTATCCAAGTCTCCCATAAGTGTGGGGCACACACTGGTCACGTGCCTATGCCTCAGCTTACCGAGGCCGCCTTTGAACCCCCAGTCCAGCAGTTCCACTGGGATCCAAGGCTCAGCGTGGTACAGCATAGATGTGCATCCTTGGCTTAGTTTTACTGAAAAAAAATCTGTTGTTAAGGTGTAAGAAAGTATGTGAGCTGAAGCCATACAACATACAAGAACGGCAAAGCACAGACAGGAGCTTAATCGTTGAGCCAGGAATAGCAGTTCAAGAGCATTCAGCAGGAAAGACACCAACACAAAAAGACATAACACTCCAAAGGCAAAAAAAAGCAGAGAATTGGAAGGCAGCAACACTGAAAGTCATCTCCAGGGAAGAAAAGAGACTCACCCTTCCCCACATGACTAATGACTACGTGGCCAGCAATAACTTTTTGGGTATCTTACCATGCATGAGCAGCGTATCAGTTCAGTAGTTACGCTAACAACTCATTCGTCCTCGTTACCAGTACTGTGCATCACCAGATAATTGCTTTAAGCACTCTTAAATAGTGTGTATTCTGCTTGCAGAGTTGCTCTGTGCACAGTAGTAGCTAAAAATCTAACTTGTGTTTAGATACTTCTCTAACAGGATCAAGTTAAGCTTATCTTTCCCTTTCTACTATCTCATCCTGTTAGGTTTGCTCACAAGAAGGGTAATGCACTCACCTCTTGCTTGGACAGTTTCCAGTCATCATTAAGATCCATTTCTTGGAATGACTCATGAGACCTTGGTCCATTCCTAATTTCTAGAAGGTCAATGTTGAAAATGAGTGTGCTCTCAGGTGGAATTTTTCCTGCCCAAAATGGAAAACATGGAGAAAAGTTAAAAACAACTACATATTCAGTGCCATACAAAAGCCATATGCATCAGAGCAATGTTCCAGTGATCCTACTACTTTCAAAGCATCCTGAAATTTAAACTAACAAGGATAAGTATCTGTAGCAGTGGTAACTGTTTCAGAGTGTAGCCTGGACCCTGAGCAGCCCTTACAGCACGTATGCAACTTTAGATGCAACTAGTTTTCGTTGGAGACTAGTACGTGTTGTTGTGAGCTCCTATTCAGCAATCATCATCATCACAGGTTTATGATACAACGTTCTTGAATCTTTTTTTTTCATGGCTAGAGCCAGATACAGCGTGATTGGAAAACAGTGAAGGAGACTGTACAGCCAGCCAGGTGGCCCCTACTGCAACATACAGCCAAGACTGATGGACAGGGTAGCAAGAAAGTAGAGTTCAGTCCTCTTGATGCACCATAACCCCGCCAGTCTCCAAATTCCTCTCCACTGCCAACTGACACCTTGTACCTGCTGTTGTGCCACTGGAAAGACTCTTCTTGCAGGGGAGCTTGCCAAGCCACTCTCTATCATTTATCAGCAGTCCTAGTTAACAGGGGAGGTCCCAGATGACTGGAGGCTTGCCCATGTGACGCCCATCTACAAGAAGGGCCAGAAGGAGGATCCAGGGAACTACAGGCCTGTCAGCCTGACCTCGGTACCGGGGAAGATTATGGAGCGGTTCATATCGAGTGCCATCACGCAGCACATCCAGGACAATCAGAAGATCAGGCCTAGTCAACATGGGTTTATGAAGGGCAGATCCTGCTTGACTAACCTGATCTCCTTTTATGACAAGGTGACCCACTTATTGGATGAGGGAAAGGCTGTGGATGTTGTCTACCTGGACTTCAGTAAAGCCTTTGACACCGTCTCCCACAGCATTCTCCTGGAGAAACTGGCTGCCCATGGCCTAGACAGGCATACTCTGTGCTGGGTTAAAAACTGGCTGCGTGGCCGGGCCCAGAGGGTGGTGGTGAATGGAGTTAAATCGAGTTGGAGGCCGGTCACAAGTGGCGTTCCTCAGGGTTCAGTGTTGGGGCCAGTTCTGTTCAACATCTTTATCAATGATCTGGACGAGGGGATCGACTGTACCCTCAGCAATTTGCAGATGACACTAAGCTGGGTGGAAGTGTTGATCTGCTTGAGGGTAGGAAGGCTCTACAGAGGGACCTGGACAGGCTGGACCAATGGGCTGTGACCAATTGTATGAGGTTCAACAAGGCCAAGTGCCGGGTCCTGCACTTGGGCCACAACAACCCCATGCAACGCTACAGGCTTGGGGATGAGTGGCTGGAAAGCTTCTTGGCAGAGAGGGATCTGGGGGTGTTGGTCAACAGTCAACTGAATATGAGCCAGCAGTGTGCCCAGGCGGCCAGGAAGGCCAACAGCATCCTGGCTTGTATCAGAAATAGCGTGACCAGTAGGACCAGGGAAATCATCCTTCCCCTGTACTCGGCACTGGTGAGGCTGCACCTCGAGTACTGTGTTCAGTTTTGGGCCCCTCAGTACAAGAAGGACATTGAGTTGCTGGAGCGTGTCCAGAGAAGGGCAACAAAGCTGGTGAAGGGTCTGGAGAGCAAGTCTTATGAGGAGCGGCTGAGGGATCTGGGGTTGTTTAGCCTGGAGAAGAGGAGGCTGAGGGGAGACCTTATCACCCTCTACAACTACCTGAAAGGAGGTTGTAGCGAGGTGGGTGTTGGTCTCTTCTCCCAAGGAGCAAGCTATAGGACAAGAGGCAATGGCCTCAAGTTGTGCCAGGGGAGGTTTTAGTTTAGATATTAGGAAAAACTTCTTCACAGAGAGGGTTGTCAAGTATTGGAACAGGCTGCCCAGGGAAGTGGGGGAGTCACCATCCCTGGAGCTATTTAAAAGACAGGTAGACGAGGTGCTTAGGGACATGGTTTAGTAGTGGACAGGTATGGTTGGACTTGATGATATTAAAGGTCTTTTCCAACCAAAAGATTCTGTGATTCTGTGAAAGACAGAGGGGCAGCAATGCTGTCACTACCCCATAGCTGTGTCTGGACCGCCGCACAAAGCCCTGAGCTATTTCCAAACACGTAGCAGAAACTAAGTATATAAACCTGCTCAAAAGACATGTGTTGGCATCACTCCATTTTTGATGCAGGTGAACAGACTGATAGTTTCCTAATAGTGCCAAACACCATCCCCTTCCCCCCCAGGATTTCAGTTTATCAGGCATCGGCTTTTACAATGGTGTGCTATGCCTTCACGCTGATGCCTGAAGCTACTATCAAAGACCTTTTAACACACCACTTGGCTCCTTATATATAGAGAGGTTGAATAGGACCAAATATATTTCTATACTGATGACAGCACCCCAAAAAAAAAAAAAAAAATTCCTGTGCCTTAAGAACATAGGGAAAAAACCCACCTAATCCACGCTTACTATTTTGGAGCTATGGTGTTAAATACACCCTGAGCTGCAGCAGCAAATGGGCTTGTAGATTTCTGGGATGAATAAATGTGCAGAAACTTCTGGAAATACAGGGCACAGTGGCCTGCTTAGCGTTTGGAACACAGGTAGTTTTTCTGAGTGTTACAGAAAAAGGCATCTGACTCATCATTCAAGTCAACAGCAAGCAAGGCACCAGGTGAGAGGCTAGTGAAATGTGCATTCAGAGGAAAGCATGAAGAACATGGAATAATTCTGTCTTCAAGGGCATCATGTGATAATAGCAACATAATTATGTTCAAATACTTCAAAGTTTTTATAAAGCAAGTAGTTTCTTAAGGCAGCTAGCAGTGTTTACTTGTTCAGCCTTGCACTAAACGCAGAGGTGAAGCTTACGGGTCTTTGAAGAACAACTGTAGTGCTTTACGTATTAATCAAGACAATTAGGCCTGTGATGACTACATGAGCGCTGCAACATTTAATATCTTTTTATGGAAAAATTTACAGTTGTAAATACTGCATACAGTTGACTGACTGACCACCACAAGTTTCCTGTTCTCTACTAGAGACATGACTACTTCTAATACTACCTCTTGAACCCCAAACCACAGCTTCTAGAAAAAGATGTTTTAAAAGGATACTTTCAAGAAAACAGGGTATGGAGTATGCTTGTATGCATGGAATACTACTTAGCATGGAGTAATATGGAGTACTACTTAGCCTATGTTCAGCCCTACTTGCCAGAAGACACAGACATGCAAACACTCCTCATTCCTAGAACAGTCTCAGATTAATAGGAGAGGACAGTAGCAGGAAAGATTATATGTTCTAAGACATTTATCCTTTCCACTTTGAAACCTTGCATTACCTTATGTCATTTGTGATAACTGTTGTCATGACAAAATATTCTAATAATTGTTTTAGTTAACTTTTTTGAGCAAACCCCATAAAGCAGAAAAAGTAACCATCCTGCATCTTTCAAACTGTCACTCATTTAACTGCAAATTGCAGATCTGGCCCTCCCATTATAATAGGAATCTGGAAATGTTTGAAAGGAAGACGCCCAAACACCATCAGTAGTAGAAGGGCTGCGAAAATACTACAAACAATGCTTTTATCTGTCTGTACATCATTCAATACATTTTCAGTAGATGCCAGCATGACTGCCCATGTACCTGCATATCTTACTGTGGATAACAGGGACCACTGCCCGAACTAAAAATAGCTGAAAAGAGAAAAAGAATCAAATTTCCCTATATGGAGAAATAAACAGTGACTTTTCACTGTATCAGCTAAGAATTGGTTGGGCAGCAGTGCAGGGAGTTTCTTCAGGTTCTAAAAGAAACCTCCAAACACGAATAAGGCTTGCACATGCACATTCATGAAGTATTACCACAAACACAGATGCAACAGCCAAAAAGCCAACTGTTGCCTAAGCAACCACTTCCAGCTTGACTGTAAAAAGCCAAAAAAAAAAAAGCCAAAAAAAAAAAGCAGAGCACTGTTGAGCACAGCACTAACAGAAAAGACACTCAGAGCACACAGCACAGCAGCTACTGTCAATCCCTATTTTTTTCCTGCATTGACCACGTAACCACTTAATGATTATTTCTGCAGAAAACAAATTTGTGAGAAAGAGCACCTGGACTCCGTCCATTTTTCTTATTTAATGGAATCAGCCTGGAAAGCTTGAAAGCCTGCTAACCTCTTAGGCCAGGAAGAACAGTAAAATACAGAGATTAAAACCAATGAAAGTAAGGGAAGGACTTCAGGTGTTTTACCTTTCCCTTCTTTTCCATAAGCGAGGGCTGGTGGAATAGTTAGCTTCCGCTTCTCTCCCACACACATGTCCTTCAAACCTTTGTCCCAGCCTTTGATAGCTTCCCTTATGCCAAGTGTGAACCACATAGGTTGACCGTTGTTATGCTTGTGACTGGAAAATAACAGAATAAAACACTTAGCCTTTAGACAGCAAGTTCCATAAAAGGCACGTGGAGCAGATGGAAGATGCTCACAGCACACGTATGTAATTAAAACCACACCACTATCTGGCACCTTGGCATTTCTTAAATGAAAGACCTAGACTTTTAAAGTCTTTAAAACTTATGCCTTGCATGACAGGGTTCCTTAAGAAGTGGAAAGAAATAAAACATCTACATGGTGTGTTTATGATAACACTGAGCAACCTGGACCCCCACCTTCACTTCCCTGATCACCTATTTCCACTTTGAAACTCATCAGACTAGAAAGGCATTTCTACTTAAAAATCTACATTCGAGACCATGCATACTCTTTGGTAAATTGCAAATCAAGAACCAACTTGAGCATGATTACAATATACTTTATAACATGCTTAGAAGAATGAGCCACATCTCTTCCAAAAAAGCCATTAGAAAAAAAACCCCAAAACCCAAAAAACCCACAACTACAGGACAGATAGTCTAGAAAAACAGAAACAAATGCATGCAAAACATTCAAGTTTAAAACAGGGAGACAAGCCCCTTTTTCCAATTTAACCAGGTAGTACACCAGGACTACTTTCACTCTACTGACAGACATAGAACTTTGAAAGCTCGATTTACTAGTCACGCAGGAAAGGTGCTTAAGAAGAAAACAGAGCACTTACAGAAGTTAGTCAGCAGCAAAAACCTAGAGTATCACTAGAACTCCTTTTAGAGAGGCAGGTTAACTACAAGAGAAAATTAGTGAGATTTTAGTTTAAATCATCTGCAAGAGCATAAACATGCAAAACATTATCTTTTTTTTTTTTTTTTTTTTTTTTTATGTTCCACAAAAGTAGACTTCAGGCACAGCCTACAGATACTTGAGCATTTTGCTGCCTCCCACTATTAACACGTCGTTGATGTTTTACAGGAAAGGCAACATTAGCAAGTCGTTGCAGGCTCTTAGCAGAATCCCTCGAATTTCTGGCTCTTCCTCCTACTTGCATTACTGTGGCTCTGGTATGTTGATTTGTCTGGTCGGGGGCAGGTGAAGAATATGCCGTTTCACGAATGAAAAGGTGTCATTGTGCTGCCAGTAGTGGAAGGATATATATAACTTTTTTTTTTTTTCTAAATTAGAGGCAGACTTCTCCCCTACAAGTTCGCTTTAGAAACCAGACAGAAATGTGTGCGTAGCAGAAGACTTATTAAACCGCTGAGATCATATACCAAAACCTGTGTCTAAATTGCAGAAGAGGATGCCCAACACTCCCATCTTTTAACAAATGCCACATGGCTCTACTTTCCACAGACTAACCAGAAAACAAGAGCTAAATAAGATTTATTTTATAGCCTCAATCTGGCAAAGGGAAAGGAGATAAGCTTTACTCTGGTGTTGATCTTAAGCAGCATTGTGAGTCAGTGCTTCCTAAACTGTCGAAGTATAAAGGCAAAGCAAAACTTTCTGAAAATAGGTGGCGGTGGAAAGAGTCCCACACACAAGTTTGTGCAGCGTTATTTAAGCTATTTTAATTCAATAACAAATAAAATCTAGGGCATGCTATGAACATGCATGCATCGAACATCCATGCATCGCTTTTGTTTCGTTGCACACGGGTAAACTCAAGTTTTGGCGTTTTGGGAGGGACGGGTAATTGTAAAAATAAAATAAAGAGCCACCCGCTCTCAACAAAACACTCCTCACGGAGTTATTTCGCAGATGGATTGCGGACCACTGTGAGGCGTCCAGATTCAGGAAAGCGCTGCCAGGAGAAATCACCTATATTAAAACATATATATACACACATATGTATTTTTTTCCCCGCGCAAGCTCAGCCACCAGCCCGCTCGAAGGCGAGCCGCCCGGGGCGAGCTACTTACGTGGAGTGAAACATGGAGCCATCCCTCTCCAAGTAGCCCTCGTAGTGAACCAGCATCATGTCCCCCCACTTGGTCCTCCTGTGGCAGAGGAACGGCTTCTGCAGCACCTCCACCTTCACGTCAGCCGCGGGGATCAGCGCCGCGGCCGCGCAGCCCAGCGCCGCGCCCAGCAGGGCGGCCCGCAGCGCCGCCGCCATCGCCACCCCACAGCCAGGGCCCC
>VYZW01019051.1:0-33790 GCA_013401315.1 Balaeniceps rex | reverse complement strand
ATATATATATATTTTTATAGGAGTGTGTGTACATATATATGTGTTTGCTGAGTCTGGATCAGTGCTGCCCCCGACCCCACCGAGCAGCCTGGTTTTCCAGCCACCTTGTCACCGTCCAGCGCTGGAGGAGGCATTTAAGCCATTTGCGGGTGCCAGCACTCGTCTGGGGTGTCCCTTGCCCTCCCTGGGGGTGTGGGTTGGGGTTTGGGGTTATTTTGGATGCGTTAGGTCATACTCACCAGCGAACTTCCCCGTTCTGTACGCCTCCGTCAAACTTCTGTTGCTTTTATCGAGTCGCTTCGGAGAGTGAGGGAAATCCCAGGCCTGGGAGGAAAAGGTGTCGGCATTAAATCACACTTGGGGGATTTGGATGAAAATTCATGAAAAAAAACCCCAAACAAACCCACAAAAAAAAAAAGGGGGCTGTCCTGCTAGTGCTAGGCCCAGATTTGAATTTTTGGGATGTTGCTATGCCATGGGATGCTTGACTTCTGTAGCAGACCTGAAGCGGCTATGTGTGGCCAGGGTTTCCTCGGCTGAGGTTAAAGGTGGAGGGGTCAGAAACACTGCAGAGGTGGGGGGAGTCCAGTGCCACCTGTGTTCCTGAGGGGTATCCACCGCCGGACGCATTGGAGTCGGGGGTGGCTTGTAATTTGGGGTGCGTGGGTGAGGTCTTGCCTGGTGCAAACCTCTCTGTGGTTTGTTGAAACCGTTTGCAAAGTTGGTGGTCAGAGAAAAATAACCACGACCTTGACATTGCCAGGTGCAAGTTTTGCTCGGGAGCGTAGGCAGGAGGGCTGCCTTCCTGCTTGAATTTTTTTTCAGAGAGGCTGGAACAGCTGCACCTCTCTGGTTAGTTGGGAACGTGTAGGAAATCAAAATTAAACAAAGAAAAAGCTGAAGTGCAAGCGAGTGCTGAATTCGTGTGGCAGGGGGATGGCGGGGGGAGTGGAGCATGAGGCTGGATTTGTTGGTGTGCTGGAGGATTGCTGCAGCTTTTCCCTTTTAGGCAATAGGTGTTCTGAAAGGGGACTCAAAAATTGTCAGGTCTCAGTGAACAGGCATGGATTTATTTATTTTTTTTTAATTATTTGTGAATGCTCTTGAATTATGGAGTATGTGGCAGTAGGAGCAGCCATGCTTGGCTTTTCCATTTAGATTGCAGAACTCGGGCAGTGTTATTAGTCCTTTCCCCACAATAAAAATGTCCACAGTTCAGTTGATCTAAAGTTTTATGTGTTTGTTTTTCTTTGTATTGCTTAGATGCTGGGGCATATTTGGAACCCTTGCTTTGGTGACGTGAAATCTGGGGAGTGAGTGTGGGAACCAGTGCGTGTGTAGATGACTGTCTGGTGTTTGGCATTGTAGCATTTGTGCCTGAGTGTGGATGTGATAGGATCAGCTGGACTTGTTTTCTCTTTTGATGGTAAGATGAAGACTAAGAACGAGAAATATTCCAGTTCCGTCAAAATTAATGTTTTTTTTGCTAGCCACGTTGATATGCACTTTCAACCAAATGACTCTTCATGAAGAAGGATGACACTTTGCAAATCTCAATCTGAGTGAATGCAGACTGAAGGAATCTCTTTTCCTTGGATGCGTGAGATTTGTCCCAGCTGAAAACTAGATGAGTTTTTGCTCTCAATAGAGAGAAAATCAGTGATGGAGGATTGAAGCACCTTTCTGATTTCTTTGCTGAAACTTGACTCTGCTAGTAAGTGTGGTCGTCAAGGTCACTCCATGCCTTTTCTTAGGTTGTAGAAGGCCTGTCTGATGTGTGTTTGAGAACAGTAAATGTGCTGTTCTGCAAGCTAGCTAGGCTTACATGTGCTTTCTTTTGCCATAAAATGAAGACTTCCTGCCCTGAAGCCATTAAGTTATAAATTTATGCGATGATGCAAAAAAAAAATCATGCTGGAATGTGGCGTTTATCGTAGCAGTAGCACAGAGCTGGGGAGTGAGAGACAGGAAAGCCTCCTTTCGGGGATTAAGGGAAGCAAGAGGGTTCAACAGGTCATCCAGAAAGTGTTTCTGTCAGTATTCTGCTTTTCCTCTTGCTTAAGGTTAACTACTCTGGTGCTGCGTGGTGTAAATGATGTACACAAAAAGTTGGGAAAATGTGTGTCATCTTTTGTGTGTTGGTGTATGCCTGTGTTAGTAACACAGTGCTGATGTAAACGTACACAGCAGGTATCTTATGCCCTTTCTTCCTCATAATGCAGAACACACCTTTTTTTCACACAGAGAGGAGATAAGACGTTCGCCAAAGAATAAGCTTGAAACTGTAGAAAAGGAGAACTGCTTTCCCTTCTTGCTGTGAGAGAGGAGCTGATGGAGTTTGTTGGTAATTGAGTCTTTTCTGGGAATTTTGGTTTTATAACATCTTCTGTCGTTGCCATCACGAGAGGTCAGGTCCACGTCAACCTATTTCCCCCCAGCTCTTGGGCAGGGAGCTAGAACTCTGTTGCAAATCACATAGTTATTGACAGCAAGAACATTTCAGAAGTAGGAAACAAGCTTGGCTTTCCGCGGGCAAAGGGCAAAGAAAGCGCAGCATGATTGCCAGCAACTGAAAGACAGATTAGCTTGCCTTACTGCTTAAACAAGTTATCTTGTTTTATAATAAATGCACTTGTTTGCTTTGTATAGATTAGGATAAATTGAATTAGTGTTACTTGCTTTCTGCCTGGAGATAGGGTTTTCCTCTGGTGTTGATCCTGCACTCACGTTGTGGTTTCTATGTGCAGCGGTTCCAGTGCTGCCTCTGAAATCTCTGAGTTTAGAGAACTGAGATTTTAGTGTTTTTCTCTTTCCTAATGCAATGGCCACCAGGTAGTGATTTCTCAATGTGATATTTTTGTTTAAGTTCAAGTGAAGTGTGCCAACTTTGGATCAGATATGCATGCACACAGGTCTAGCCTATGAAAATCCACTTGGGATCTTGTGTTTGCAATAAGCGTGTCCTGAGATTGCTCTTGTCTATGCTTCCCCCACTAAATTGGTTAAAACCTTAAGGGAACAGGGAACTTTGCAAACAGAATTATCGCTGATGTATAAAGTGTGATAGCACTTTTTCACTTGGGTAAATATATGATGCGTCTGCAAACATCAAATTATTAATCCTCAAAACCCAGAGCTGGGTGACTTAAATCATGCAGGCGTGTAAGTTCACCTCAGTTGAGCCTACAGTCAAAGCGTGTAACTTGATCTTAAAAAATTCCTAGATTTCATCCTTTGCCAAAACTCTGTATCTAATGTTAGCATTGCTTGTTAAAGGTTGTGGAGGCTAGGGATGGGCTTATAGCATGAATAAAGGGAGTATAACTCTTATTTCAGTACTTCTTATTGTAGTAAGCAGTTGGGGTGACAAAAGCGTCACCCTATACCTTCCCTATAGCTCCTTGGTCTGTTGTGCTGCCGCTGCCTGCGGTCCTGGATGAGCATGAAGCATCTGGGCGTGGACAGCATCACAGCCAGATCCTGGCTGCAGTGTTGTAGCAGGACTGATCTCAAACCAGGGGATGCTGCTTGCAGCATAGAGAAAGGAGAGAGCGGAGGTAAGCTGTACCTGAGGGCTGCTCTTTGCTGTGTGGAAACTGTTTCCCACAGGACTCCCTGACTGAACTCAAGGTGCAATTCATGCTCTTTGTTAAGCATACTTTCTGATTAATAAAAGAAATTTCTTTAGTCTTTGGAGATTACCTTGTAAAAATAACCTGCGATTTTGATTCCTCACCAGGCTTATAGAATAAGTAAACTATCGCTTACCCACAGGGAAAGTGTGGAGTTGGGGAGCACCTTCCTTCAATGGTGTGTGTAAAAGCTCAGCACTTTTGGTTGATTTTTCTGCTGAAATTCAATTCAGTTCAGAACTTCAGCGTAAGACACGCCTTACCTGGGGTCACTGGCCACAGGCAGGATTGCTGCTGACTCTGGAAAAGGTGGTGTGTATCAGCTCTTGGCTTGGGGATCAAAGGCAACTTCATCATTAGAAAGAAAAACTGACTGCCTCCACTGACTTGCCTGGTATTCTCTGTATGCTCCTTCTTCAAAAAGTTAAACTTTTCCTGGTATTTAAATAGTCACTTAATTGTGCTGAGTAACTCTAACCCTAACTAATTCATCTTCCTCGAGGTGTGACACCCTTGCATTCATGCCATCACTAGTGACGCTGCATCATACCACATACCATAGTTCGCTCTCCCCACCTTCCTGTCTGTAATCATCCATTCTCATTTTATCGTTGTGCTCTGAATTCTTTTCAATTTATCCTGAGATGCCAAGAGCCAGCACCAAGCAGTAAATTTCAGCTTTCACATAAAACTTTAAATTACTCTTGTCTCTAATGATTCAGAATTCCTTAACAAACTTGGGAGGAGAGCTCAAGAAAATGTGAAAGAGCATTAGTTTTTATAGCTTGAATCCGGATGCGCATGATACTGCTTAGAGTGAGTCTTTGTTTTGGGAGTTTAGTTTAAGAAATCTGACCTTTTAGGATGTGTACTTCCAGTTGATATCAAGCTCTGGAAGTAAGGTCCTCTGTTTCCAGAGATGAAGTAATTGAAAACTTCACTCTTAGATAAACATTTGGTTCTAAAAAGCTTTTGTTTATCACTTTTTCCCTTCTTTCTGGGTATAGTCCAAGTTCTGATTGTATAAAATGAGAAGTCTGGCTTTTGTGGAGGTGGACCTGGAGAGCTGAGGTTTCTGTTGCCTTCAGGGCAATGGTCTGCCTAGTATTACTGACCGTAGCTGCTCTCAGAGACCAGGCGTTGGTTTAGATGGATGACTGAGTCTCACCCAGTCCTGGCTACGCTTCTCACCCAGGATGCTTCAGGGACTAGTTAGTTCATTCTCTTTGGATTTTGCATAATTACATTTGTGTGGTTTGACCTTCTTTCTCATCTCTCTCTTCCCTTCCTCCCCCTTTTTCTTCACGCAGCACTCTTGCTTTTGTCATACCTTCTTGGAATTGAGTAATGTGCTCACAGCAGAAAAGTTTGATGAGGCTGCAGGAATGGAAAACGGTGTCCCCTCTCTCCTCTGTAGGTGTTGGAGCAATGCTGCAGAGCCTATATGGTGCAGTGTTCCCTGCCAGGTATGCTGCAGTACCAGTGCCTCTGCATTCAGTCCTGCACTGAAATAAATAAGTGATGTCAGGGAATGGCTGGGTAGGACAGAAACGAAAGGTGTGGCAGAATGACGGTGAAGAGATACCACCTTGTGTGCTTACATAAATTCATTGTGTTGGCTCAGTCTGGCCTTATAACCACCCCAGGGGTCGGAGAGAGGAGCACCCAGTTTGCTGGGGCTAGGAAGTGTAAACAGAGGTGGGAAACTCCTGGGAGCTTTGAATGACTTTAATTAGTGTGTCTGGGCAGTGGCCTGGATTATTGAACTTTTGCCTCCGTCACTTGCCATGATCCCCTCTCTGCCCTTCATCCTTTCACTGTGTCCCCTTCAAAAATCCCTGACTGCTGGTACATTGGTGCGTTGGATGGTCACTGGCGTAGAACCGTTTGCAAACAAACCCAGTTGCCCTGTGACGGCAGGATGCTTTTTCGATGCTGCTAGCACTGCACTAACAGTTATGATTGAAATGAGGGTGGATTTTATGGGACCTCTGCAAGAAAAATCATTTGGGAGAGGGTCACTGTGTTAAAGCCGGTTCCAGCTGTTGCTTGCTTCACTTGAACCTCTAGTGTCCCTCAAACAAGTGCTTTAAGAAGTGATACCATTGTTGAAGTGCTAAATCTGTTAACTTCATTACCTTTAGGGGCTTTTGGTATTGATTCCTACTGTTAACGTGCACATAATCAGAGTAAAATTGCAATATGGGTATTTCTAGAAGCTGCTCTCTAGGTGAGATGATAATAGCTCAGAGGAGATGCATGAATTGTCAGACACACTTGTCTGCCTGTCTGCTGTCCCTCATGGATACAGACTGTGGATTTTTATTCTGTCAGATTGTTTCGCTACAGAATTAAGGCTGCAAAATTTGTTCCAGTGCCTGGAATTGCCCTTCCCAAAATACTGGGTAGCCTTAGGAGGCTGTATGGAAAGAGCAGGCAGTGTTTTTGGGTGCAAATTGCTTATATCAAGATAACCCTTTAACTGTATTACTTCTGTTCACTATATGAGAAAAAAGGGGAAAAGTTTCAAGTTTGGTCTGTGCAAGATACTCTCTTGCTATATGCTGTTCCCAACTAGAAACACAGTGGTGACTGACAGCATGAAACACGCGGCTGCGTGAACTGAACTTGGTCTCATGAGAGGTACGCACCATCAGTTGTTACGAACTGGGTTGTAAGATTTAGTGTGTGCATCCAGTAGTTTAGATTGCAAGCACACTGGGATCTTGAAAACGACTATTTTGTCCATCTGTGATGTGGAAATTTTCATAGCCGTAATTCCCCAGGGAAATCCTCATCCGTTGGATGTTAGTGCAATAGGACCAGCAGTGGTCCTTCTGGGCCAGCACGAAACGTTTGTGTTGTATAGGTGAGGAGGCGCAGGCAGCTCAGTGCGAAGTCAGGTTTTTCTCAGCACGGTCCATGGCAGCTCAGCAGTCTTCTTTGTAAGCTGGAAATAAGATCTCTTGACTTGGTCCTGTGTTTTGGCTCTTAGATGCATCCTCTAACTGGAAAAAGTGACTTTCCTCGTAACTGGAAGGCAGGTGTTTTGCGGTCACAGTTGCATGAGGGGAACGTGGTACGTTCTGGCCAACAGCTGCTACCTGAACAACCAGGAGCAGGCTGGGCTTTAGCAAAGGTGCAAACATGATGGTGTTCACAGGCTTACATCAGCACTGGCAACTGGAGAAGGACATATATTGGAATTTCTCTTGCTTTTTGCAAGACACCAGCACTGTCTTGGTCCTATTTGAGCTGAGTTTTCAGCAGCTCTGGTCCAGCTATCAGTCGTTGACACAGCGCTGGGCAGAAGCTGTGGTGGTTCTGCCACTGGGAGATAAAGCGGTAGGTGGTGGTACGGTGAACACATGGCACAGCTTACTTTGCTCTGGGTGGGGTGAAAAGATGGGTATTGCTTGTTCTTGCTGTGAGATGTCTCTGACTATCAGAGCAGCCACTCTGGGACTCTCTTGAGACCCTGCACAGAAAAGTAGCGATCTGCCCCTGCTCTGCCACCTGCAGCTAAGTCTCAGGTCTTGTCCATGATATTAGCAGTAGGGATGTGATGAAGGCTTTAATTCTTCCTATTAGGCAGATGTTGCTGTAACGTGAAAATTTCAGAATTATTTCCTATCCGAACTGAATTAAGGTCAAACAAGTCCAAGGGCTATCTATTGCATAAGTTTTTATAAAGACTTGTGTTGAAGCTCAAGAAATTAATAAGCATAAAGTGTTACATAATTCTAGTGGAAAGCAAGCAATAATAAAAACCTGGGTGTCTGGCCTTTGTGCCTTTTAGAAATGCAGCTGGAACTGGCATCTCTTAATTGCAGCTTGTTTTCCAGGTCATCGGTTTGACTTCTTGAGTATGTAATTCTCCCAGATGGTTTGACTTTGTGAATGTCTGACATGATCTACATGTCTTCAAATTTTTTTTTTTTTTTTTCCTTCAGGCTTGGCACTTTGGAACGAATGCTGTCTGGAGTCTGAGTTGTGTAACATTAAAATTTGAATTATGTCCAAATTTCAACTGTGTTATCAAGAAATGTCAAGTTTGCTCAGCGATAGCTGCATCCAGACTTCCTGAAGTGTAATGGTGGAAGTAGGCAGATCTTTCAGGCTATGGAAACTTCTGGAGAAATACTGAATCCTTAGCAGGCACAGACTGCTTAAATATGTGTTTCTCTAGTTGACAATATCAGATCTTCCAGGTACTGCAGGTACTAACTTTAAGTTTCACACAGGAGTGCAATATGTATTAGGACCTTAACCAGGGTCTGTGAAGTTGTCTGGAATCTCTTCACTTTCTTCTGTAGCTGAGACCGTAAGCTACTACTCACTTTTATTGTGCTTTGCATTTTACTGGGTTTTTTTATATATATATCTTTCCTCAGCAAGGTCAATTTTTACTGTTAATGGCTCTGTGCCTCTAAAATGAGCTGTGGAAGTATGAGCTATGTTTTGTCCTGCCTGTGCACCGCTAGTATAAATGGGCTTAGTAAACTCTTCTTCGAAGTTGTGTTAGTGCTGGCACCAGTGAGATCTCAAAAGGTTCATCTTTAACTTTCTGTGTCAGGTGAAGTCTGAATGCTCAGTTCCAAACATTGCAATACTCCTAGGACAGTTTATGGGGACAGAATAAAACTGAATAAATCCAAGACTGGTGTTCGTGAAAGTGTCTGAGTGTCTTTTTGCTGCTTTGTTCTTTGTCGTGTTTTTTTTTTTCCTCTGCTCTTTGCTTGTCTGCAAATGTGAAGCTCCTGTAATTGAAGATTGTATCCCTGTTGCACTGCCCATGATTTGTCAGCCACACGGTATTTTTAGCTGGTTGTTTAGGATAACCTTCCCATGGCTGCTGACTCAGTGTCAGTGAGTACCAGGTGGTTAGTGCATCTTCTGACAGGACCTTGCTGTGATTTTTTTTTTTTTTTTTAAATTGGTTTCCTTTTACGAAAATGTATTTTTATTAGTGTAACAATTCTGTTCTGAAAATATATGCTATCCTAGTTAACAATTGCTTATCATAGTCTTTTTAATACATATCTAATAAAGAAGAGTTAGGTTCTGCAAAGGAAGACAGATAATTGCTGCTTCCCCCTCAAAAAAAAGACCCAGAACCAAAAAAAAAAAAAAAACCACCAAACAACAACCTCAACAAAATATATTGACTCCTAACATATTTTTAACCAGCCTCCAAAGTGATGGAGGCAGAGTGCTTTGTATGTTGGCTAATTGATTGCACAGCCTTTGATTGATGGGATGCAATTTGGTTGAGCATCAGCTGCAATTGTAAGCTGTACGACCATGTCTGAAATGATTCATGTGCAGCAGCAGGATCTCCAGACTGAATTAGAGGCTTGTATTTAGTGTGGCGCTGTGCAGTATTTAAAGGATTGGTTCTGTGCCATTGAGTGTCTGAAGCAATTAACTGCTTCTCTCTGCTGAACAATCACCTCCTTTTTTTGTGAGTTCCTCCATATCAATAGTGACTTTTAGGATAGTTTCTTTATTTTGGTGGCAAGACAAATAAAAATCAGTCTTGCTGTTTTCTTTTTTTTTATTCTCATTCTTGTGATTTTTTTTCCCTTCATGTAAAATAAAGAAGTATTGAGCATACTTTGGCATTTATAATGTTTTTATGTTCTTCTAGGAAATAATGGAAGAGCTCTGGAAGAGTGTGAAAAAGGATTTATGTTTAATTTGTTTTCCAGGCACCCCAAAGGTTCATTAACTTGTAGACCAGGTTGACCCGAATGCCATGGTATTGCTTGTTTAAAAAGAAAAAACAAACCATACTCCTACTATCAGCCTGTGGCTTTAGGGCTTTCTAACCTTAAACTGAGTTGTGCTTGGCTTCAGCACTAGCCTAAGGAATCAGTCCCTAGCCAGTAAGGAGCAGTCATTCCTCCGTGATTATCGGTCCAAGCCCAGCCTGGGTTCCTGCAGTGCTGTGCTGGTTGGCAGAGCCCCAGTGCAGGGGACAGCAGAAGTGAGGCCCCTCTGCAAAAATGCGTAGGAGCCATGTGGCCCACATGGTCTTGGCAAAGTGTTTTTCCCAGAGATAGTTTGCCAGCACAGCGTGGGGAGCTTCGGTATCTCCCTCCCTTGGTCCTGGCTGGGGAAGCTTGTTGCAGCTCAGTAATGAAAGCTGCTTTCCTCCAGTAATGTTGCTGCCTCATTTCTTCTTAAGTTAATGAGCTTGTAGTTTTTAGTTAGACATAAATGATGGCTGTCATGTCTTGTTTGTTTATATCTTTTCATACTGGTGTAGTACTTTCAAAAGAAGAAATCAAAAGGGGTAATTTACTTCTGAAGTTGGGTAGCAGGGTGGGCAAAAGTGGTACTCAGAACTGTTGGTTTTGGTCTAGCCTGGTGTTTTGGTTATTCTCTGGGAAGGTATCCAGAAGTGCAAGTCATTAATTCAAGATTACTTTTTGTGTGGGCAGCACAAGAGTTTCGAGAGCTATTGAGCACTGCTTCGTTGAAAGATGGTGTTCAGAAATCAACACATCCGCCTCTGTCCCCTCCTTCCTTTGATTTTTTTAGGAGTTTCTTGCCCATTGCTTTTCAAGACAGTTTGGCTAGCCCTTCTCGCAAGGGAGGAATACATGGAAGGCAAGACAGCTGGGGTGGCTTTTGGAAAGAGTGAAGAGGTGGGTTGAGGAGTGACGGAAGGAATTGAGGCGTGGTGGACTGAAAAGGTGGCTTTGGAAGAGAGAGTGAGTCAGTGACACCGTGTTAGCAAAACTACTGAAAATGACATATGGCATCTCAGGAACATGTCGTTGTGGTCCAGCTGCCTGCAGAACAGACATGTAGCTGCTAGCAAGCAGGGGTTGTGGTATACAACATCCACGCCTGTCCACAAATGTTACCACTTTAAAGGGTTTAATTTTCCTGGGGGGACTGAGAATCTTTGGGGCCTTATTTGCAGCAAGTCATAGAATCATTTGGTTGGAAAAGACCTTTAAGGTCATTGAGTCCAACCATACCTGTCCACTACTAAACCGCATCTCTAAGCACCTCATCTACCCGTCTTTCAAATACCTCCAGGGATGGTGACTCGACCACTTCCCTGGGTAGCCTGTTCCAGTGCCTGATAGCCCTTTCAGTGAAGAAGTTTTTCCTAATATCCAATCTAAACCTCCCCTGGTGCAACTTGAGGCCATCGCCTCTCGTCCTATCACTTGTTACTTGGCAGAAGAGACCAACACCCACCTTGCTACAACCTCCTTTCAGGTAGTTGTAGAGGGTGATAAGGTCTCCCCTCAGCCTCCTCTTCTCCAGACTAAACAACCCCAGTTCCCTCAGATGCTCCTCATAAGACTTGTGCTCTAGACCCTTCACCAGCTTTGTTGCCCTTCTCTGGACACACTCCAGTGCCTCAATGTCCTGAACAAGAGTGGTAGTAGAGTTGCAGGGAGAGAAGTAACTGAGAAATGCAGTTTTGTTTTTCAGGCTGGCAGCCTCGATGGTTTCTTCTCTGTGGTGGCATCCTGTCCTATTATGACTCTCAGGAAGATGCCTGGAAGGGTTGTAAGGGAAGCATCCAAATGGCCGTGTGTGAAATTCAAGGTAACTAAGATACAGTAACACTCAGCTGCATGAAGCATGTCCAATAATGTTGCATTCAAGATGAGATTTCAGGTCACAAGAGCTATTTGGCTGCTTGATTGCTTTGGTATGTATTTGTAGTAACTCAGTAACTTGATCTATATGCCAGTTTTTATTCTATAGCATTTTGAAAATGTTAAGAAAGCTGCAAGCCTCTAATGTAATGGGTATTCTACATGCAGGTGGGTCACTGTTTTTCATGAGGTGGAACATCACACAGCTTCAAATGATTCTTCATAAGCACAGAGCTGAAGTTAGAAATACAGATAATAAACTTCAGTACTAGGTCTGCTCACTCATATTGGATTACTTGCCACATCTTCGAGGTTCTGTTATGGGCTGGAAACCTGAAAGAGGCTTGTCAGAAGAGGATGCCCTTTCCATAAAGACTCCCAGATGATATTGTGCTGCCTTTCATAGCCTTTTGTCCCACTGCTGTACATGTGTGCCCTGTCTATTCCCTAACTTGGAAGAGAAGTCATAAAATGGCAACAGGGGAGGTTTGGGGCTGTAGATTCCTCCTCTTTCATTACTGCTTGACCTGCCACCTAACATATCTGTTGATATATATTCAGTTGGGCTGGGAAGGGCTGAGGGACTGGTCTGAAATCTATGTCGCTTCCAGTTCATCCTGCAGATAACACACGAATGGACCTGATCATCCCAGGGGAACAATACTTCTATCTGAAGGCAAGAAACGCAGTTGAAAGGCAAAAGTGGCTGGTTGCGCTAGGAACTGCAAAAGCTTGCCTGACCGACAGCAGGACACAGAAGGAAAAAGGCAAGAACACCCTTTTGCTGGCCCATACTGTTTGCTTTTTATTTCCCCATCCTTATCCTAGTAGATGTACACACAAAGATGACAAAATCCATACCTGAACTCTGTGTCCAACCTGTGCTTCATGTCTTTGGTGCTGCTAAAAGCCAAGCCATGTGGGAACTCTAGCTAGAAATCTCACGTGTTAACTCTCAGTGCAGGAATTTGAAAACTTTGGCTTTTCCTTAAAATATACTATGTATAAATAATTTGAAAAGTGTGTGCTGTTGGGTTCTGTAAGTACAAGGAGAGAGTAGCTCCTGGCTGCGAGTGACTGGGATGCAGACTGTGCATGAAGGTAAGACCCCCACCTTGTGCAGCTGTCTTAGTATGATGACCCAGCCTTTCGTACCAGTGTCTCTTGAATTCCTCAGACCCTTTCCTTCCATGTTCTAACTGGGCTGTCTTGTGCACTTCAGGAATCCCTTGGCAATTAAAATAAAGGTTTGCAATTGGTTTTAAATGTGCTTACTCATATTCGGAAACTGAAATCCAATCATGGTCAGGCTATGAAAATTAATTCACTTACCTCTTTGTTTTCACCAACAATCTCACTTTCACCCCAGTGAAAACCCCTCTTGGTTACAAGCATGGTGTTATTCATGAGTCAGTGTGAGACCTCATGCCTTAACCTTGCGTAACTTCAGCACAATGACTGTGCAGAAGATGGGAAAACAGCAAATTATTGTTAATATATCAGTGATCCTGAGCAAATGTGGGGGCAGGCACTTCCTTTCCCTGAGGTGAGGAATCGCTTCTCCTCTTAGCCTTATGTGCATCTTCACCAGGCTTTGCATCTACCGGTTCACACTGAGTTGGAACTGAACAGAAGATGCTACTGTAGGGTCCTTCACAAAGTGGGGATCTGATGCACAGTGCCTAGAAGCAGAAAAAAGTTATATCTGTAAACTGACATAACAGTAGCACAGGGTGAAAAGCTTCTGATGTATTTGCAGAACTAAACCGTGTTAGTCTTATTCACAAATTAATTTATTTTGTAATTCTGGGACTCTAATGTCAAAAAATTACTTCTGAAAAAATCTTAGATTGACTGTTAGTCGTATCTGGATTAGTCTGCTCAGTTCTGCACTCTCCAGTACGAGAAACATATGGACATGCTGGAGTGAGTCCAGCAAAGGGCCACTAAGATGATTAAAGGAAATATCTGATGGGAGAGCATAAAAAAGGTAGAGACAGACACTTCTCAGTGAATGGACAAGAGGAAATAGGCATAAATTTAAATACAAGCAACCTCATTGAGACATAAACAAAAATGTTTATATCGTGATGATGAGGGAGCACTGAAACAGGTTGCACATGTGCTCTGGCTGACCCTGCTTTGAACAGGGGAGTAGGACTAGCTGGTCTCCAGAGGTCCCTTTCAACCTCAACCATTCTGTGATTCAAGGATATATATTAAATTAATCCCTTTGTGTTGGACAGGATGCGTCTTTTCCCTCCAGTGCTTTCTATCCAGAACCCTGATCTTTTAGTTCACAGTGTAATTGTTTGCACCTTAAACTACTTAGTGAAAACAAAAAATATGATATGTTGGGGTTTCGTCCTATTTAAAAGGTCCATTAAGGTCAAGTGTTGTGTACTTGCTTTTTCTTTGTGTCCTAAGTCAAGGAACATACTGTCAAATAATGAAACAGTATTTTAACTGTCAGGAGCATAATTTATGGCCAATCCAGCTCATCTTTTTGAGCTGATAGAAAATGTTTTGAAATAAGTAAGTATTCATTGAATTAGATTGAATAATACTATTTCAGCAACTTTCCAAAATCATATACTGCAAGATGGGTACATTAAATTAAACTCTTCTTTTGTTTCACTTTTAGAGTTCACTGAAAACACAGAAGCCTTGAAGACTAAAATGTCTGAACTTAGACTGTACTGTAACCTCCTTGTTCAGCAAGTGCATAAAACGAAGGAAGCCAGCATTTCTGGTGTGTCAGAACCAGAGGTACAGCTCTATTTTTGGCATAGACCACGTCTGTAGTCTTGAGCATTGTGAATTCTTCTGGTTAGCCAATATAGTTTTCACTCACAGTTACTTAATATTGCACCCTCTTTCTGCAGAGAGCCTGTGGGAAATAATGTACCCACACAACAGTTCTTGTTTAAATGGAATAGTACTGTGTTGTTCCAAATAACTTTCCCTGTGTTGGGGTAGCAAGTAGTGAGATGAGATATGATATCTGTGATCTAGATAATAACATCTCTGCAGGTGATCATGTGTATTTAGTGCATCAAAAAGCAAACCATTTTTATAAAAAAAAGATAACTTGCAAGAAGTGCACATTTGTCTGCCCCCAAGTCATTAATATCCTGCTCAGCAAAAGACTTCTGTTCTCAACCAAAACCTGTAAAAGGTCAAGACACAATGCAGACACAAAAAAGCAAAATTGCTAGGAAGAACTTCTTGATTAGCCTCACTTAAGTTAAAATTCCAAACCTTGCAAATCTTCCTGACCAAAGAAGCCCAGTTTAAGAGGGGTCTCCTAATGATGGTGATCTGTCCCCTGCTTTGGAAGAGAAACATGTGAAGAGGGATGCACGTCACTTGCTAGAGAAGCTGCTGCGGAGTTCCAGGATGCCTCCCACTGGAAAGATGGGTCCTCAGGTGCAGGACAGGCAGGCAAAACACCTGAAGGTTAATCATTTGTATGTCCAAACCATCTCTGTAAAGATACCTGATAAACTGTTTATGGTGAATTAACAGACAGTGTAGAAGCATGATGTAGTGTATAAATGACTAAAAGGCACTGTTAGAACTTGCATCTCACAGGTGTTGACAACAAACAAGTAACGTCGTGTTTTTCCGGTTCATAGTTCACACTTCTGGGGGAAAACTTGCTTTCCCCAATCTTACTGGTATTTAACTGGAAAGATTTATTGCTAAAAGCATTTCAGCATCAATAACTGCGCTTTGCAGAGATGGAGAGTATTGTGGCAATGTGATACTTCATTCTGCCTGTTTTTCAATTGCAGTAATTTTTTTGTTTATGGGATTTTTGAAATTATTATCTGCAGAGCGTTCTGTATCTGTTTAATTTGTTTACTTTTCATTTCTCCTGTCAGTGGTGTCTTCTGGAATGCCATTGTTGAACACATCAAGGCTTAGTATTTAATACACTTTTAGCACCAGAGATAAGTAACTAAGAGGCGTTGCTTTTAGAACACAAGCATACTGAGCTTGTTGTAGCAAGAGGCTGACAAGAGTGGTAATGCTGTGAGGGGGCATAGCTACAGTAATATATGATGCCGGTTCTCTGAGCAGCTGACACATTGCATTTTAATTCACGTTAAACAGAAATCATGACTGTAGCAGTTGTGAGCTTTGTAGACATTAGTTGCTCCAAGTTGATCTTCTGTGGTGAGTCCATGTCTTCCAACTGGTTTCTTCCCACAGAGCGGAATTGATATGGGAGCTCTGCTAAAATCAACCTGTGACACCTTCCTGAAGACTCTTGAAGAGTGTATGCAGATTGCAAATACTGCCTTCACTTCTGAGTTACTGCATCAGACCCCGCCTGGATCCCCACATTTAGCAGTTCTCAGAACGAACAAGGTAACAGCCAGTATCGTTTTCTATCAGTCTTGGCATGGATGGTAAGGCGCCCTTTTGTAAAGTAGCATTTGTAGAAGTAGGGAACACATTTTTACCCATATTATAGCTAGTAGTCCTCCACTGGACATACTCTGCTATTTCTTGTGGTTTGCAAGTGGAGTAGGGCCATTTTTTTAATAAGCAGTGACCAATCTCTTAACTTTTAATGGTAGGTGAAAGTTATTAAGCATTAACTTTCAGGGCCTGATCCAGCTGCAGACAGTGGCATTTCAAAAAGCACCTGGCTGTATGACAAGTTGGTCCACTGTGGCAGCTCACAGCAATTATTTCTCTTCTAAGCTGATGCAGCATCAGATCTGTGGTAATACGCCAACAGGAGCTGATGAGCTTATCTTTTTAAGGACAAGGGCACTTTCTTGAATCCTGGATCCACGACTACATATGCAAAACTGGAGCATCTCTGGCAAACAGCATATTAAAGGTGTATGTAGGAAGGTAGATGTGTCACTGCATCTGGGAAGTGAGATTACTTCACCATACCTGGTATCTGGCCTCATGTTTCTTCTGTTTTTTCATGATTTTTTCTTAAGTGAAGAAAACATCATTGCAAAGAAAACTCATTGCTTTGTTTCTTTTCCACATGCTGTATGGTGTCTCACTTGGCACTTGCTAGCTGGCTTCTAAAAGAAGTGTCCTGGTTTTCTTTTTTTTTTTTTTCTTTTCAATATTTTAATGGTGTAATAATGGTTTTCACATTTGTCTGTATACCGCCTCCAGGTCAGAGAATTAGTGAGCGTATGCTTAGCTTTTCAGCTTTTTTGCTGACTCCAGCTTGGGTTTAATAAAATATGAAGTTTGACAAGCATGATACAGTCTTTTTGCTTTAAAGAATATTCCCCCTCCCCACTTATCTTACAGATAAAGCACTCTGTCTTGTCCAGTCACATCTCAATGGAAAGGTATAATAAAAGTATTTATTATCAATCTCTTTCTAATCTGTTTTTGGTAGTGTCTGTTCTTTCCGTATTTTTACTCTAATATTACTTGTACTGGATGCAGGCAGAATCGTATTGCTCTGAGCTGCGTACTTGGAAGCAGACACAACAAAAGGGAGCTGGCTCACCCCACTTCGTGTCTCTTCTTTATCAGCCCTTTCCCTTTTATTTTTCTCAGCCATCCACTTGGTAACTTACTGGTCAGTCACCAGCCAGCTCTCTCCCACTTCAGTGCTCTTTCCTGCGTCTTAGGTTCCACTCCATAAGCTCATAAAATTGTTGATGGAGAGCAGGCTACAATTTGTGGAATAGATAGCAAGGGTATATATTTTAAAGTACTAATGAAGGGATATTCTTTTAGCTACGATACCTGCCTGTGATTTTCTTTTTTGTAATTGATTATATTTTTTTGATCATATCTCTTTTTAATAAAGGTCATTGTAAATATATTCAAATTCTGCAGACTGAGGTTGAATCGTTAATCCTACTTGCTGCAAAGAGCTGCCTGGTTCCTTTTGTTATTTGAGACAAGTTCTTTTTCTCAGAGCAGCCTGTGACAGCCTATAATTTCTGTCAACTATTTTTCTCTTATTGTTATTTGTGTGTTTTCACAGGAAGAAGCTTATCAAGCAGTGTTTTATACGCTTAACCATTATTCTTTCCCTTTCTTCAGACCAATGAACCCCTGTGAAAATGGCTCTGTAAAAGCAGAAATTAACCGTCAAGAGCAAACCCTTATTAAAAGTCTGGGATGTTTAAACCTGGAAACAAATGAAGGGGGCAGTGATGTTTCTGTTGAAGATCACATAGCAGAGGATTTGTCAGGTAAATGTATGCACCGTCTTTTATCCAGAATCGTTACTCTCTAAGTGTAAATGGAGGGAGGTGTAGGCTGCCTGTGAGAGTGCTGATACCTCGCTTCCCAGGAGAGGGAATGTCAGCGTAATCTTGTCTGATATCTGCCTGTTGTCAAGTCTCCCCGGTGTAGCTCCTGTCCTTGTCGCTGGCTAACTTGAGACTGAATGGGGAAGGAAATAAAAAATTCTTTTTTGGACAAGTGGAGGCTCCTCTAGATGCTGATTGACGTGCATAACAATACAGCCTGGCAGGGCTTGGGCTCATCTTGCACTGTGGACAGACATGTTATTCCCAGAGGCCCTCTGCTGGGAATGCCGGCATCTCTGGATGCCGACATCTTCTGACAGCGTGGTGCTGTCAGAAGGGGGACATTGAAGTTTTGTGTGCCTGTCTTGGAGGGGTTGACCTTGTAGTCGCTCTTGATTGCTCTGACAAATCTTTATGGAAAATTAATACTTTTTCTGCAACTAAGAGTATACTAGAAAGCACCTTATTTCTTCCATTACCTTAATAATAGCATGAAACTTAGATTTGTGTGTGACTTCAGTAAAACACTGCTGAACTAATTCAGTATAAAATTCCATCCAACATAGCTATATTTTTAAGGGCTGCTGAACTTAATTTGGGTATGTCTATACAAGTAACGTATGATTTCTGCTTGTCCTGTTGAATGGACTGTATCGTTCTTGAACAGTAGCTTTCTCTGCCTGGCCATTATTCCAAACCGTACATATGCAGTCAGTGAATCAGCTGAAGTTTTTAAGCCCAAGTTAATGAACATGGTGATTTTGCTCTTACATGGGTTCTCTTTGGAATTTTTCCCATTTCTGTAACTGGTGTTGTGTGGTGTGGTAAGTCCCTGCAGAATAACACGCACGTGTCACCATTTAGCGTAATACCTCAAGGATACAGTGCTAAAGCAAGGAGATGAAACTAATTCAAGTCAGGTTGTTGGTATCATTTAGCTGCTGAGGTCGTTCCTGTGCAAAAAAGAGAAAAGCCTACCCCCTCTTGGGTGCACACATCTGAGTTGCAGAGTTTTGCTGGCAGTACGGTGTGGAGCAGGATGCGCAGTGCCATCCATCTGGGATGGGCTGACCCAGCCAGCCTGGGGCTCCGTCTTGCTGATGGCTGTATTTGGGTGCTCCCTGGGAGCCCAGGAGCTCTGCCCTGTCTCAGATACTCTTCCCTCCTTCTCCCCTCTATTAAGAGCAGTCAATCATTAAAAACGCTCAGACATTTAAGTCCTGTAAGAAATTTCTGTTTGTCATTTAGTGCTTACAGTGTTTGAGTTTGAAGTTTCAGAGGCTCCAGGCTTTATGCATGGCACTTCTGTGGAGTCACTGTGGGCTCGGGCTGTTTCTCCACTCACCATCCCGTGTGTCTTGGTGAAGGACAGATCAGTGACATCCCTCAAACTCTAGTTCCTTAGCAAAGTCACTTTGCTTGTGAGTAAGGGATGGTCAATGATGACTGAGGCCATTTTTTACTGCCCTGAGGAACACAGCTAAAGTCTTGTTGCTGTTACCGGGTGCGAGTGATTCTTTTTTCACCCAGCACTAGGTTTATTTAGTGGTTCTGCAAGTAATAAGGAAAGCTGCAAGTTTGTTTTCAGGCTTTGCTCAGAGAAAGATAGTTCCTTGCAGTTGGATCCCTTGAGCCAGAAGCTCAGTTCCACCTCAGGTCTATAAATCCTCACTGGCCTTTGAAAGTATTCTTTTCCTGGAGAGACATGTTCCCTGAGAAACTTTGGATGTTAGTGTGACAGTGTGGCAGCAAGATGTGCTGTGGCCATTGCCTGTGCACTGCAGATGCTGTGAATATATCACTTTTGCTTCTTGAGTTGTTCTCTGCACTTCTCCGTGAGGTCAGGAGATCTTATCATGCATGGGATGTGACCTTTCTTTGGGTGTCTAAGACTTTGTCTTACTTTGGAGGTGCTTGTGTAGTGCTCTGTTTATTTGAAACAAACGTGCTTGACCCCAAAGAAGAAATAAAACAGACCACAGCGGGGAAGAGGCAACTGGATCTTTTTCAGGGAAACTTTAAAGATACTCATACAAATTGGGGAGAACATAGCAGCCTTTGATATCATAGCAGTACCCATCTAAGCAGCCAGTTTACTTACTTATCAGAAGGAGCAAACAAGTCAATATTATTCTTTTGCTTTTGAAAATGCACTGTGCCGCTTTATCAGCACAGGGGAAGTTACAGCATGTGAGAAGTAATCTTTCTTTCAAGGAGATGTGTCTGCTCCCTGCTGCACCCAGTCGCTTCTTCAGTGCTCTTCTCTCATATTGCTCTCCTTGCGGAGGATGTGTGGGCTCACCTGCACTGGAGCCTGGTGCTTGGTCTGTCTGATTAAAAGAAATGGGGAGGGGACTGGCTGAAATGTGGTCTGAGCACCCGACAGCAGGGGAACTGCGGTGAGAGTCATGGTGTTGGCAGGGAAAGCTTTTAAACTTGTATGATCCAGATATCCAAGTGACTTCCTTCAAATAGGACATGTCTTAAGGAACAGGAATAACAGTATGGCTGTGTGGCTGTTTTCTTTTTCTATTTTTGTTTTTCTTCTGTTTCCTGTAAATGTAAGGCATTAAAGAAGATGGAGAGAACAAGCTGCAAGCTGTAGAAAGCTTTGGTGCCCACAAGTTGCTGCAGTCGGAAACGAATTCTTTAAGTGAATTGACTCTGTGTGAGGAAGACAGAAATGAAAATGATTCTCCTACCTTCTTCAGTGTCATGAGCAATAGGTAGTACATGTTGCAGATGTAAATTACAAGGATTATTGAAACTTTAGCCCTTAACTGACTCCTTTTTAAGTCTGTTCTGTCTGTAAAGCTGTATTTGCTGAAATGATTTAACAAGACTGCGTACAGCACGGTAATTGAAGAAGATATCCTTTGTAGAATTGGCTGTACAGAGAGGAGTGGGAGGTTTTTTCCTTGGTTATAATTACAGGCCTTGCTTGCACACCACCAAATGTGTATTTTCTGCAGTCATTTACTTTAACCTAGTGAAACAAAAGCCATATTGGTGGTTCCATGTCTATAAATTTTACCTCTATGCAAGTGAAGTGGGCATGAAATGCAATTTTGTCTTCAGAAGTTGCACAAAAGGAGTTGTTAAGGTAACAATCTTTTCTGCTTGTCCTGGACACCAGGTTCAGTGATATTGAACTTCGGGAGGAGGAGGGCATACCAACAGAAGAGTTTCTGGAGTCATGTTATGCAATTGTGCCTGTTCTGGGTAAGCAGCTCTTTCTTTTTGTGCCGCAGGTGCATCTAACTCCTCTTGACTGCTGCCAGCTGTGAGAAAAGGTGGAGCAGTTGGTTTGGAGAATTTGTTTCTTTGCTAAAGTGATATAGAAATAGTTCCTATCAGCAGAATCAATTTGACTGGTACCAGAGGATGTTTCTTACTCTTTCGCTTTGTAGAGATCCACTCTCATTTAGATGGGACCCATGTATAAGCTGTCTGGAAATCTCTGGGTATATCTGGGACAGCAATTTCTTGCCCTCAAAAGAACAGTGTGGAATGTCTTGCATGTCTAATACTGCTGACAGCACACCACCAGCTGTACTAGCTGTTGCTGCTATTTGATTTTTCCAAAGACTTCTACCTCCAGCTAGTGCAGCCCCCCACCTGCTTGGCCCCTGAATCTAACAGTGGACATGAGGACCCTGTAAGCATGCACCCTTTTCAAGACTTCCAGATTGTAGGTCGGTGTATTTTAACACTTGGACCAACTGGGGTAGATTGGTTCTACACCAAAAAAAGACTTCAGTTTACATCATTCATTTAGTATTCTCCTGCTATTTAGAAGGGTTGTTAAGAGAGTAAATGAAATTCATTGTTACCAAGACATGAGGACTGGAAAAAGACACAATTTTAAAATATGGCTGCCTTTTTTTTTTTTTTTCCCTAGACAAGCTGGGACCAACTGTTTTTGCTCCTGTTAAAATGGATTTTGTAGGTAACATCAAGGTAACAGCTTATTTCTAACACTGGTTTGTGGTTTTCTTTTAAACAAAATGTCTATTTTAGGTACTAAAGCTCAAGAATCTTTGTTGTAGGAGTTAATACTGGAAGGCTATTTAATATTTGATAATGTTACCATCTGTCAGATCAGAATGCTGAAATGCCCCTAATTCTGTTCTTACAGTACATGCTGTATTTAATAAATCCAGCTGTTGTGCACAAACTTATACTTGATTGACTGCCAAGTAAAACATCTGTTACACCTAATGAATATGGCTTTGATTCCGAGCTGAATAGGTTGTGAGTCATGACGCAATGGTAGCAAAATTGTCTTTATACTGTAAAACAAACCAGAGGGAGAAAAACCCCTTTCCTCAAACAAGTAGGAGCAAGTTAGTGTATTAAGAAGGAGCTTCACAGCAGGTCAGGGCAGACCCTGCAGCTTCGGTTCTCGTTCTGACAGTCCTTCCAGCTCCAAGTCTGAAAAGGTTTGAAGTGCTACTTGTGAGACAAGATGTATTCATAGTGAGATTTTTCATAGCTTTTCTTTCAAGGAAAAAAAAGAAAAGCAAAACATATGTCCTGAGTGTATGATAAGGAACATTTTATACATTCAGATTTGTTTGGTGCAAAGTAAGGCAGATATGCACTTATCTTGCTGAAGGTAGCCACTGAAAGACTGAAAATAGCAAGAGGGAAGAATGCTATTTAAAAAAAAAAAATTGAATATTTATTGTCAAGTGATAGGCAGCTGCTCCTTTAATGTGGAGGATGACTCTGTTTAACTGCCTCATATATTTTCCATTTTTGTGAGGAGTTGTGTATAACAAACTTTGGAATAAATTAAAAAGCTTAAGCATGCCAGTGACTGCTAAGTGTAAAAGTGTAACTGAAAATTTGCAGCTTAGCAGTTGTCAGAAGGCAATCTTGCTTGTACTTGAAGCTTGGGGCAAATGGGACTTTGCTCGGAGAGCAGGTTGAGTTAATTCCTTTCCACTGGTGTGGAGGATGCCATGTGAACCTAAAACATTTTGTCAGACAGAAACGGTAGGTTCCATGTAAATCTTTGACTGAGGTGCTTTTTTTTCGTTGTGTTAGCCAGATGGCTAGCCTGGCATGTCTGGGGTTGTGCGGTGGGAAGGCATGCCCAGTGTGGCAGGCCAACCGTGCCATGGGACTGTGCAATGTGGTTTGGGATCTGTGGTATCCCTTTGCAGGGAAGAGTCCTGGTAAATAGGTGGTATTTATAGGACAGGCCACTGTTTGGTCTTAAAAGCCTAAAGCTTTGCCTCTTGGGTTTTTTCCAGAAAATAAACCAGAAATTTATAACCAACAAAGAAGAGTTTGATACCCTTCAGAAGATTGTGCTCCATGAAGTGAATGCCGGCGTAGCACAAGTTAGAAACTCTGCTACGGAGGCTCTCCTGTGGCTGAAAAGGTAATGGCCTCATATCTATGAACCGCTAAGGTGGAAAGGGGCCTTTCACCAGTGCAAGCTTATGTACATGGAGCAAACTGGTTACTTTCCACAGGTTCCATCAATCCAAACTGGCTAGGTTCAAGATTAATGTGTTGTCTGTGCTTGTATCACTGCAACTTTGCCAAAAGGTCTGAAAAAGCGATTGCAGGCAACCTTTTTTCCCATAAAAGTGAAGTTACAGTGAGTGACTGGTCCTGCTGGGCCAGAACATCAGGCAGGTGATTTCAGGCTGCAGCAGAAATGTTTTAGCGAAGTGTTTTCCCTTGGGCTAGGAGAGAGGCTGGAGGAGGTGACTGCATTTTTTTAATTCAGATTGAAAATAGCACCTTAATTCTGAATTTTATTGCGCTTCTGAGTTGTATTGCAATTTTGGGGGCTTTGTTATACTTTGGATTACTTTGTTATAAACATGGTTTCTTTTTATTTTGTGGGTTCATCCTGACAGAGGCTTAAAGTTCTTGAAAGGGTTTTTGACAGAAGTGAAGAATGGGGAAAAGAATATCCAAACAGCTCTGAGTAAGTGCCAGTTGCTTTATTCGTGTGCTCTGAATTTACGTACTTGGCTATTTTCCTCCTCGTTTAGAACCTGTGTTTTCTTCTCTTCAGTGACTAATGATGCAAATAATCTCCAAGACATAACTTTTTTGAAAATCACAGTTTTTGAAAATGGCTGCCTTGAGGCAGATTACTAGATAACTGGTCAATGTTGATTTAATAGCAGATAAAGATTCCTTTAATTGGCATACTTTTGGCAGGGGAGACAGTCATATCTTAGGGAAAAAAGTGCTTTGTCTCATTCCATTTTCTCTGTTGGTTTGCAGTGAGAGCACTCCCAAATTTATAGTTGCTGTTGTGTTATTTTTTTTTTTAGTTCCTTGTGAGATTGGCCATCACTCTTTGAAATCACCTCTTTACCAGTATGGCTGTGAATTGCCTGTATCAGTTAGAAGGGAGTTTGTAACAGAAAAGAAGGAATGCTTTCCAAGTACACAATTTCTGACAGGTACTGAGTCAGGCTAGTGCCCGCAGCAAGTATAAAACAAAATACAAACCCCTCTTAGACTTGACTTTGTTGTGCCTGAGTAAGACCCTCTCTATATGCATGCAGTCTAATGTTATGATAATCCCTTAAAACAGCTTTAAAATGGCTTTTTTTAAAGCTTTCTTTTTTAGCTTCTTCTAAACAACTAAGCAGTTAGTAAAAAGAACTACTACACCAAAGTATGTAAGCAGCTTTTGGAAGTGGGACTGTAAATACACTACTACCAGATGTGGATGTTAAATACCACGGAAAGTCAAGGCACTTATTTGACCTTCTGAGTCTGAAGGTTTCAGCACTGAATTACTTCTGGAATTGCTCTGTGTCTGCAGCAGAGCCATGCTGCTGTTTTTTTCTCACTTCTTCCTTCCCTTTCTCCCCCTTGAAAAGCTCATCCATATCTGTATCACCAGCGCAGCTTTGGTTTACTGTGACAGTTTCTTATTTAGGAGTTACTGTGCTATTTGAATCTCAAGTAAAGATGGGGTATATGTTCTCTTTCTACAACCTCATATATCAAGCTAATGAAATGAAAATAAAAAAATGGAATATCCACCAGTTCTTATGATCTTCTGAGGAACAAACAGTTTTCTAAAGGGATTTGTCTTTACTTGGGATTTAAATCTAAGCAAACTTTGCAACTTCTGGTGTTTTTAATGTCCCCTATATTTGCTAATAAGGCAGAGAATAGACTTGTCAGTCCTGTTTGTTTGCTACACAATACTTTTTTTCTTATTATTTCATTGCTCTTATTACTGTATGCTTTTCTCATAGATTCTCACTCCTACTTAAAGGTAGAAAAGCCGCATTCCCCAGTCATTAGACTGATAGATGAGGAGTACTTCATATTACAGCAAAACTTGTGGCTGTGTTATACTGACTTTTTACACTCTTCCAATAATAACTGTCTGCAGTCTTTAGAGCAAATATCCTAAAGCAGCAAAATGTAGAGGTTCTCTTTCTTCAAAGTGAACAGCTCAGGGAAAGTATAATATAATGTCAGATGCTTAAAAATTCAACTGAAAGACAAGGATATGAAATGATGCCAGTGACGAACTAAGACTGGGAAAATATGGCTCAAAGATGTTTGGCTTTGTATATAGAAAGCTTTGTATATGAAAGTGGAGCTGTCTAAGAACATGACAAGGGCCTTCATCAAAGGCTACGCTCAGGGGCGCTCACAATAGAGATCCTGAGGATTATTTTAGTAAGGGCCCAGTGCTTTCTGTTCCAATGACCCTTGAAATTTGACCCTCAGATGGAGAGAGAGAGAGTTCTTGGTTAATGCCTGAGCTAACCACCTCGAATGAGGCTGGCTAACCATCAGGTTGCAGGATTGTTTCACCCCATATATTATTTTCTCAGACTTGCACTGAACTGAGAACTAGATAGTAGAAGAAGTGTTAGTCGTGAAGCACAGCTAGTCAAATAAAAATTACATTTGCCTTCCTGTCTGTTAGAACACTTACTTGCTGTGGATGAGTTGAAGGAGATTTGACGGCAGAGCTGAGACCCCAATGCAGAAATCCCAAATCTGTCATCTCGTTTCAGTCATAACTTTGGTGCTCGGAAACAGCCATTATTTGCATCCAGTGACAAGAATATATCTTCAAAATGTTATTTCTAAGCTCTAAGTTCTCTTTGTCATGCAAACTTAAAGCTGCCGTACATCTACCTCTTGATTGATATTTTTTTTTTTTTTTTTTTCCTTTTCTTTTTCTTCCCCCCCCTCTTACTTTAAGACAATGCTTATGGAAAGACATTACGACAGCACCATGGTTGGGTTGTCCGCGGGGTCTTTGCGGTAAGTATTTATCTTGGTTACTGATAGAGCTGGGGGTCTTGTTAATGTGATCTTATGTTGTGTGTAATTCATAAACCACGTTAAAATTATAAGCATTAAAATGAATGGATTCTCTTGTCAGACCTTATTTTCCGGGTGAGGGTTGTGGCTATCACTGTGTTCAATATTGGGCTTTCAGGGTGGAACCTGCTTTCTGGAGCTAAAACAGATGGATCACGCTTGCATGCACGTTTTTTTCATTATGAGTTTTTCAGCACAGCCTTGCAGGACTATTACATGAAGAAATGAGGGTTTGAGGTTGCTTTTTTGAGGACTGATTTGTCTTTGGATGTGAGCATTCAAGAAGGGTTAATGCAGAATGTGTCAGGGAGTTGAAGTAGAATATATTGGCTAGAGGAAATGGTTTATTTTTGTCCAGTCTGGCAGCTCCCCCTCGTGTCTGTCACTGGAAATTATCACTAAAACTGTAAAAAAAGAAAGAAGAGCCTTATCCAGGCAATCATGACAGAGACTTTGACTGGGAGAAACAGAAATGTTGGGGAAAGCTTTCTAAAGAGCATTTGAGAATGAGACTTCAATGTTGAAGTGTGTGACGCTGGGTTGGGAGCTCCCCTAACAAACTGTACTTTATTTGGGGTTTGTATTTAATTCCCTTCCTGAAAATCAGACCTCCTGAAGATGTCTTAAACTGGGGATCTACCTAGAGATAACAATAATAAAAAAAAAAAAAAATACATACATTAGCCTCCCTGTCAGTTAAAAATCTCAACGCAGGCACGTACACATAAATACATTAAAGCTATGCGATCTAAGTGCAAAGAGGGATGTCTCAGAAGTTTTTCCTGGCTTTAGTTCGGTTTCTTTTCCTGTTCTGTTTTGCAAATCTAAAAGCTTTGGTTCCTCTCCCAGTTAGCTTTACGGGCAGCTCCAACGTACGAAGACTTTGTGGCAGCTCTGTCTGTAGAAGAGTGTGATCCTCAGGAAGAAACATTTTACAGAGGAATGCAGAGGGACCTCAACATTTACTTACCAGCCATGGAAAAGCAGCTAAATATCTTGGACACTCTCTATGAAGTACATGGTTTGGAGTCAGATGAGGTGGTATGACTACAGCAAGACCGTGTCTTAAAACTTCAGGGACTGTGTCTGTTAACAAAGATTTCTTTTGTTTTGGGTTTTTTTGGACATCATTTCTGTTCATTGTATCTTTTCAGGTGGAAAGGGTGTTATGAGTGTTTTGGGGGAAGGGTATGTATGATTTTTATTTTTTTGTTAATGCTTGTTTTGTGTTTAAATGCAGAGGTAGTTTCTCTTTGGGTCATAACTATGTCAGTGATGAATGTTTTTGACTATTTCTCTCCGCCTGTACACTCACTCTTCTCTTCACCTCGTAAAAGTAACAGAGCAGAATTTGGCCTTTGCTCCTGTACCTTAGGAGAGAGCTGCACGTTCAGTGGAGCGGTCAGGATGTCAAGATGGAGCCCAGGCAGGTGCTGCTGCCTCTGGCTCTCCCATGCCCTGTGCCCACTCCCTGCGATGGTGTAAGAGGACAGAGGTAGTGAGAATTATTGTTACTTTGGTAGCAGAAGAGAAGGTCACTTAAATGCCATCTTATAAGGTACGTGGTGCGTTTGTCCCTTAATTTGGGTTGAAGCTTTTCAGTGCAACACCTCCCCATATATTACAGAGATCTTCACCACAAGCATATGTGGTTGGTGGTCTGACCTTCCACAGGAACCAGCCTTTGAAACTGGGGGTCATGTTCCCTGACCAGCTCCCAGTATGTGCCACATTTTCCCTGTCAGCTCCTGCCGGTGGGCCACAAGAAGTTTGCTGGCACAGACTGGCAGAGCTCGGCTAGTTGCAACAGTGCTTTACACAAGCATTTGAAGATCATGTCCATCACCCTGGTTTATTAAGGTTTCGGTGGGTTTTTCTATTTTGGGTTTAGGGTTTTCTTAAATCAAATTCACACAAAAATGTAATTATTTGCTTTTAAACTGAATACAGCTAGCAGTTTAAAAAGCATATTTTATTAAAATCCTTCTTAGGCTGCCATTATGGCCAGAGACTTCATGAAAGTGGACATGAAATGAGTAAAGCATAGGAGAAGCTAGAATTTGTCACGGAGCCATTACGCATTGGGCCAATTACAAACCTGAAATCTGAAATGATGTAGAAGTGACTGGAAATTAAGAAAATAAGATTTGTCCTTTTTCCCATTTTGCTGATACAGATAAAAAAGTGCTCCTTAACATTGCTGATATTAAAAATAATAAAGAAGTCCTTTTAGCTAGTGATATGGTTAAGGGCAAAATTCCTAGTTGTGTTGATGACTAGAAGGCTGTCTGTGAATTATGCCCATTCAAGGCATAAACGGGTTTCTCAGTGGTGATCTAGGGCTTCAGATGGCTTTGTGCAAAGAGTTGAGTTCAACTAATGTGCAGGAGGAGAGAAGACTGTGCTAATGAGGTACTTGGAATTAGTAAATCTTCGTAAATACAGGAGAAGTTTCAGTGTCACCATACTTGCAGAAGTACTGGCTTTTGCTAGGCTAAAACCCACGTTGTCAGTAAAATGAATGTACTGCAGGCTTCCTGCCCTGTATCGCTCTGTGACAAGAGCCTCTCTGCACACCGAATGCTTGATCCTTTCTAAAGAGCCTAGCATTGCAAGCTTTAAGAAAAGCATATGATGCTTGACGAAAAGACCAAACATCACACTTGGTGTATAAAGCAAGATACCAGAACTGTAATTAGGTATTTAAACAGCGTGTCTTTCTTGTTCCTGTCTTCTGCTCTGAGTTGTGCCTATCTGTAGTTCCTACAGACACCAAGAGGAATCAGAAGAATGTGGGGGGGTTAGTTTTTTGAGTTTTCTTAAATTAAGTGGTATATATTTATGTTTGAGTACAAAGTCAAAACTTTTGACCAAAGCTCTATTCAGTTATTTCACTACTCGCAGTGCTAAAAATGAAGCAGAGAGCCTTTGGGATTCAGCTGTCTGCTGCTTCTAAGCATGAATGCAAAGAAACCACCCCTGCAAAGCAGAACAACCAACTCTCCACCCTGTGTGGTTTCCTTAGGGTTTTCGGCTATTATGTGGGAAACTTTGCTGTAATAGTTCTTAGCTGAATGCTCTGGGAAGGTAATGGAGACCACATTTCCACAAAATACTGGCTGGGGTATGGGGAGAGCAGGAAGAGATCCCTCTTCTCTAGAAATTAACTGAGAGATCATGATGAAAATTGGCTTCCCTTTTTGCTCTGAGCTTTTCCAGTAGCAGGAAAGTGTATTCAGCACTTAAAGTCTTGGAGGTATTTTGGGGTTTTCTGTTTGTTTTGTTTGGTTTTGTTTTGTTTTTTAACTAGCAGGAGAACCACTTGTTTGGTAGTAGTGCATCAGACCCAACATTTGATGCAAAAAGTAAGGAGGCTTTATTTTGTAAGCAGAGAACATAACAGCTTCATTAGGCCATTAGCTTCAGCAATTACTAGCTTCTACCGTTCTTTCTTCTAACAAATAAAGAGTGGTCCACATTGCATATCCTCTAATCAGTGTGGCATCCTGCCTCAGAGCAGGCTTTCTTGTCTTGCTCTTCTCTGTAAAGTTGGTATATCTGAGAATGTTCTTAGGAGACCGTGGCTTCAGGAGACCCCTGTGTGCTTGTTATTAAATAGGGAACTTGTAGAGAAGGAATTGAGCAAGGTCTCCTTGCCTTCAAAACTTGTACTTCACCATGCACTGCTCTTGCAGGGCATTGAGCACTTCTAAGACTAACGAATGCTGTCTTTCCAGTCAAACCACCACTGAGAAAGAAACCCATGCAGCATGTTGCAGAGCCGAACTCCAAGTTATACCTCTAAGGATGCAATAGGCCAGGTGACCAAGTGGAAGCAAATACACTGCTAGACAATTCAGTTCTTTCTTTTCTTGTAATGTTAGTTTGGCAAGCAGAGAGTATTGCTTTTGATTTTCATAATTGTAGAAAGTAAGCAACTAACTTTTGGCCTTCAAATTTAGAATTGGAGAGAAAGTCGGTGTTTTCTGTTTGAGTTGTTTGGTTCATTGAATGGTTAAGGTTGTTCTGGTTTTTTTGATGGCTGATATGTATGAACAACTGACCTGCATACTGATAGAGGTCCATGTGACACTCAGATAACAGCACCCTTGCTCTGTATACTTTACATGAACTGCTTTAGTTTCTTAAACTGCACTAGTCTGAAGTTTTGTGTCCCTTTCCTTTAGAAATGCTTTCGGCCGTTTCCTTCAATGTCTAACAGTTGCATATTCTCAGGGATTTTACTTAGCCATGGCAAAATAAGAGTAATCACAGCCTTACCCTAGGGGAGTAAGGCTGCTTTTTGTGAAATTAGTATAGCTGAGCGTAGAACTCTGATGCAGCATGTGACACTGACAGTGTCTATCCAGTGCACATCCTTGCTGAGACACGGTAAATCCCAAAGCAATCTGATAGAAGTGCTATCTAGTACTGAATAATGGCAGTCAGCATATTTGAATAGAGATCATACACACATCTTTGTAATGTAGTGCCATTGGCATTAGAGCAGAGCTCTCAAATGATTTCAGTCGAGTTCTGCTTAGCAATGGGAGGCTTTTATTTATTTTATTTATTTTGTTGTTATTTTTTTAAAACAAACTATGTTCTGGAGCCCCCTCTGCTATTTTAAGACACTGTACTCAGTTGCATATTGAAGTTCTGTGACATTACAATTGTAGAATATGAAGTGGATACTCAAGTGCTTTAGTGTAAACTTAAGGAGTCATTGAAACATCCCATCTTGACACTGTTGTACTATGGGTCTCTCTTTAGCAGATGCACTTAAAGTTAAGGGCCATATACCTTCACTTACAAGCTTTTTGTAAAGCATAATTAGGATTCAGGTTACAGCTGTTTGCTTTAAAAATGTTTCATAGTGTCACTTGGTTGGCTGGACGTATAAAAAGTATGCCCAAAATGTGCTCCAGTTTGCAGTGTGCTTTGGCAAAGGGGTGTGCACTGTTCTAGAAAACAGTGTTACGTATGTCCATATGCTGGACCTTCTAACCCTTTCTTTTCATTATGAATTTAGCTTTTGTGAAAAGCTTTAGGGAACCCTAAAATGCCTTTTAGACACCAGAAAAGGTCATTAGCACGTTCCTATCCAGCTGTCTTTCCCTCTTCCCCCACCTGATGACCATCCCTTCCTTTCCTTCCATTCCTCAACTACTTTGCTACCAAAGCTGTTGCTGTCAAGTTGAAGCATCTCTCCATAAGAATGCAAAGCAGGAAGTTTTGTAAGTGATAAAAATGTAAACTTGGAAAATCAGACCTGAATTCTTTGGCAGGCAACCAAACCTACAGTCAGATGGAGAATGTGCTGCTTTGCTCCGAAGTTCTATCTGGTTTGACATATTTTGCCAGGAAAACCACAGCACCTTGAACTTTTAATTTCACCAATGAAATTTAGATTGGGACACTTCAGATTTGGCAGTTCTACCTCTTATGAGTGAAAGCACAGGGATTTTTTTTTGTTTGTTTTTTAATTGACTTATTCTGTTCTCTTGCCTGCATAGTACAGATGACAAAACAAAAAGAGAAGAGGGGGCAGGAGTAACTGAATTCATGCCTCTCTGTAGCCCATTGGTGAACAAACCCTGCAAACTACTGCATGCTACAAGCAATATAAAATCACCCTTGTGCAGAAGAGGTATCACAGCGCGCTTACTGGCTCTGAGCAAGCCCAGGCAGTAGCTGATCCTGCTCACAGTTCACACAAGGATTTAAGCACTTGCTTTGAAGTTAGAACATAGGCATATGCTTCACTTAAACACACGCTCACCCTCCCACTGGCATGTGATTCTTTAAAATGTGGCCTTTGACTATAATTTTTAATATCCCTTTCTTGGTATATTATTTCTCGCTCCAAATACTCTAGATGTGCTAAAGGGTTTTTTTTTAATATATGAACTGTCCTTGTTTTCATATCCTGATCTTTGCTTAACACTTTTATTTACTTTATTTTGCATTGCAGCATTCAGGGGTCCAAAACTTATTCTTTAATTCCTTTGTTTAAAGCTGTCTTGAAAGTTTGAGATTTATGTCTACTTGAAACTAAACAAGAAAATTGCATTCCAGAATATGGTGACTAAACTGAAAACCAAAGCAGCTTGCTTTTGTGGTTTCCTTTCCTGTTTTCTTTTTTTTTTCAAGCCAATTTTGAGCATACGTTTTATCAATGTCAAGCTGAGCTTACTGCGACCCATACTTGTACATACTAAAATATATTACATACATACTGACATACATTTAAAGATGAAGAGAAGGTATATTGCCTCACACTTTAAATTTACTTAATTCTAAGGGCTCGTTCATGCCCCCCAAAATCACCTCTTCCAGTGTAAGCATTGCACAAATTGTGCTGTCATAAGCAGTTCAGTCTCGAAATACTTTGGAGTTTCCAGTCTGCGTCATCTCTCAAATCACACAGCATCTGTCTCTTTTCTTTTGGAGCATTGTTAAGACTTTTGTCAGACTTTTATATTATTTCATTATAATAAACTTATTTTAAATAAGCATGTTTCAAAATCTCGCTTTCTCCTTGCATGGATTTTGTTTCTTTTATTACAATAGAGGGCCTAAAGTGCTCTTCAGGACTGCATCTGTTCTAGGTACTGTGTGAACAGTCGAAAACAGTATGTTTCTGGTTCAGAGAAACTACGTGTATGTATCTTTGTATGAAGAATGTTAACACACATGGAGCCTGTTTTGATTACGAGAATAAAAGCTGTGTCTGGCATACGGTTGTGGGTCCTTGGCCGGTGTAAATATGTGAAGGCTGTAGGTACAAAAGCCAGCTTGGCGGTGTGAGAGGAATTTGTGTTTTAAAATTGCGTGTATTATTATGTCCTTCTTTTGCCTGGACTTGAATCTTTTCTCTAGAAGTTTCTGAAGTCTTTGAAATCCCTGCATGGTCATTTTGAGATGCAGATCAAGACTAGTGCTCCTTACTTGATGTGGGTGTAACATCTTCCTTTTTTTCCCCCTTTTTCTTTCTCTCTCTCTCCATATAAACACAGCGTGGACATGAGAGCAGATCTACAATACCCAGTTGTCTCTCTCTAGCGAGGGCAAGTGCCTCCATGGCAACATCCAGGCGGAGATCTCTGAAGTGGTGGAGGCATTTTCTCAGCTGGGGAAGAGCAGATGAGACTGAGCCCCTGCCTGTGCCTAACGAGCCTTGTGGCAGAGGGGAGGATGCATGTATCCTCTTGCAGCAACAGCAGCACTGCTCAGCTGGAGCTGGCTGGCTCCTGTGGGATGCAGGAGACTCTGAACCCTTCTAATTGCACTGGGCCCCAGAGCATCAGCTCTGCAAAGGCTTAGAGCTGCATCTGCTGCAGTGAGGGCTGAGCTCTGGCAGGAGCCCCAGACTCAGCATCCCTCTGTCTCACCTGCTGGGGCTGAGCTGGTGGATAGCTGGCAACTCGATGAGGGACGAATAGTTTAGAAGGCCTCCGAGGGCACAGATCACATCCCTTTTTCACCGCTCCAGGGTTATATTCATCTTCTTCCTAAGGAAATGAGCAGGTTGTCAGTCATGAGACCCTGGCAGTTCTAGCTTTGTGTGGTGCAGCTAAATAAAAACAGCTGTGTCACTAATGTTTTTAGAGGTTCCCCCTAAGACACTGTCTTGGCCCTGTTACATGGGCATGTGGAAATAACTTGGCACATAGGTGAGCCTGGGTGCCGCTGGCATGAGCTGTCATTGCAGCCATGGCGCAGATTGCTTTGGTAGCTCTCCTGAAGTGTCAACTGTGCCACAACGAACCGCTAAGCCCAGTTCACTGTATTACCTGGGAGCTTTTCCGAAGCCATGCCGTTATGTGTCGCAGTTGGATGGGGCTGCTGCTGGGGCAGAGCCCTGCCCTACGCAAGGTCGGCACTTCTGGTGTTGGTGTCACCGAAATCGGGAATAAACTTCTTAACGCCAACG
>VYZW01019050.1:0-20723 GCA_013401315.1 Balaeniceps rex | reverse complement strand
AGAGGAGAGGAGAGGAGAGGAGAGGAGGGTGGAGGGGAAGGGAGGGATTTTTGCATGCAGGTTTTTTTACATTGGTCCTGCAGATCAGGTGATGTTGGACAACAGGTTTTGTGATGCACTGTAATAACAGGATTATGGATGGTGGAGTGGGAGGAGAAGGAACCCCTAATTGCAGACATAACTGGCCAACTTTGGGGGGATTATTGTTCACATAAATGTGTAAGGTGCTCCCATCGACTTCCTGTGAGTTTGGATCAGATCCTTTGTCAGTGGCTAAAACTACCTGATCTACTTGAGCTTGCAGATTAGTAGAGTGAAGGATTCTGCTTGCCATGGAAGAGTAGAGAAGCACAAGCCGTAAGCAAACCCCCAGTTGCAGCAGGAGGACCTAGGAGCAGCCTGCACCACTGAAATGAGCCACAATGATTCTATTAAGACAAACATGCCCCCCCTCTTCTGGGGAGGAAACCATGTTAGAGCCTAAAAAGCCTTCCAGCGATAACTATACTTCTGTAGTGTTATTGCACAACCTCTGCTGTAAAGTGGGGGGGAACCAAAGAGAATACTACAAAGAAGCCGCCTTGAAATGAGAGGAGAAACCCCTTGACAATTGGGTGATTGGTTAAAATTAGTCCCACTACACAAAAGCAACTGTTCTGATCAAGCCCATGAGAATTAAGCTCCAACACTGAGGAATAAAAACAGATAGAGAGACAGGTTGAGAACACAGTTTTTACATAGCTCCACAGATCAAAACTGTCTACTATTGCTTAGAATAACAGTGACAATTACTAGGAAGGGATTTTAAAGGAATAGGCACTGGAGAGGCCCATAAGAAGAAAAAGGGAAGACTGAAGTTCTCGACAGTAGGGCTGAGGACAAAAAAAAAATGACAAAATGAACTTTTCCAGAACACACCGGGAAAACTCTGCAAGATAGGGTCTTTGCAGCTAAAAGGCCTGACAGGAAATGGGAGTTTGGATGACTGATTAAAATTGATGAAAACGGGGCAAAAACGGATGAGTTCTGTTTCTACTCTTTCAGTAACTGACAAGGTGAATGCCTCAGTTTTCCCGTCTATAACATGCGTGGGCTAATCAGTTCTCTGTCAACAGCAAGGCAGTCTGGTATTAGAAATCGTTCGAAATTGCTGGGAGAGCCTTGGATGCTAGGTGTTGTATGGATTATACTGGATTTATTTCTGGGGCTGCTGCTTCCAGAGCTGAATCTATGAACAGATGGGACAGTCCAGCAAAGGGGCCTCCTGACAGCTCCATGCTCTTAACCTCATCTTTGCAAGCAGTACCTCCTAAATGTAAATGAACATTTTCCTTTGCCCTGACTGACCTTTCTAGAATTGACTTCTCCACTGGCTCTTCCGTAACAAAGCACCAGCCCCCTACTTTTTCTGCCCTCCATATATTGTCTCTGTTCCTTCTTTTTCCACAGTCTGATCAGGAATTGGCCTATTGTCTTTCAAGCTTATGTGAATTGTTGTTTTTCCCCCTTACACAGTGGATTCTTATTGTTAATATGTGAGTTATATGATTACCCACAGCTGGAAATTCACTTCTGTAACCATATAGCTATTTCCTGTATTTTTAGAAATGGCTTTTTCCAGCCCCTCTTACATCTAGTCCCAGTAGTACTGGTTTTAAATAGAAACCTATATTTATCTACAAAGTACTGAGTCCTGGCATCCCTCAAGGGACATAAGAATCATTCCCCAGCTCACATATATGACAGTTCTACAGAGGTTGGTGTGCAATGGCAAGAGGGACCTATAGCTTGGCCATTGCTCTTCCATGAATGGGCATCACAAGCACCTTTGTTCTCTTGGGGCACACAATCAGCCTGCAACCTACAGCCTGTGCTTAGATGTTCCACTCAGTCACTCTCTGAAGTGCACTGCAAAGAGGTTGCTTGCCAGAAGCATCTTAGTTGCATTGAGCACTGCACGAGATAGGAAGCTCATTTGTTGTTTTTGCAGCTATCAGCAGCTTTTACTTCTGATTTCACTCAGAAGGGATCTTCCAGGTGGCCTGACATGAGTCTATAGGACAGAAACAGATGGTTATTTGTGGAAGATGAGGAGACACTGCTGCATTTGGTCTTAAGACTAGAAAGAAAGAGAGTGACAAAGAGTGCTAAGACCAAGGCAAGATCTAGTGCAATAGAGGCCAAGAGAGTAGATCACAGCCTGCATTGGATGTTCAGTCCTTATTAGAAATGCTCTGTGTGTGATAGAAAGGCAAACATAATACCAGCACACAACTTCCAATCACTGTGGGCCACTGCCATATCTCTGCAGTGTACATATGTCACCTAGAGGAGAAACCAATATATTGGCATCCTATCCTTTTAAAAAAACAGTGTGACTGTGAATAGTGTGCATAAATGATCTATGGGGCAATAACTGAAAAGTTCTCTTATTCTGCATGTGGGCCATTCAAGGAGAGCAGCACATGACACAGGACATGCAAGAGCTGGCAGAAACACCTAGCAAGCCTGTAACTTTTGACCCTCTCATTTGCCCAAGATGGTGGAGATTACTCTGACATCTATCAGTGATTCTTATCTGTCCTTCCTCCTTTTCCATCAAACTTGGCTCCATAGGTGCCATAATAGCGTGTGTGTAAAGGCCTGACAAAATTGTCAGTACAAACAAAAATATCTAGCAGAAGACCTTATGTTTTTTGATGAAAATATATCTGAAATAGAGCAGACAGAGAAAAAGACCCATTGGTCCTATGGCCAAAAGAATAACTCCTTTTTTAGTGCTGTTACTTTGAGATCACACACTTGAGTTGCCTCAAGTCCATAACTCCAAAGACAATAACTGCAAAGGAAAATGAAAGGTGCGAAGCAAACCTCAAACATCTCCTCACCTGACGGCAGGAGGCAAGCTCCTTGCTACCACCTGCCATTCAAGAAACTAACCAAAACACATGGTCTAACTTCTCCTGAACTTCAGCAAATCTAAATATTCTGAGGTTACATCTAAATATTACAAAGAGCAGGGCATGACTACCCTTACAGAAAACTGAGGTAATGTCAGCCCAACTGGTAGGCCTCCACAGCGCAACACTGCCTGAATGCATTAGCTTAGGATCGGGCACATTAAAGTCACGCTTGCATGGAAACACAATTATGCTGTTCCTGGATCAAATATTCGTTCATATTGTGGGAGACATCTGCGTCTCTGCCCCACACCCTGAGCTCCTCCCATGCCGGGGGGATGCCGCGGAGGACACCCTTTGTGCAGAGGCAATTTTTATAAAGCTGAGAGATCACACCCTGATCATCTGACTTCTGCCGTGGGATCTTTTCTTTTAGGCCCCTCTTACAAAGACATATAACATGAAAAGGCTCAATTTTCCACAAAGAAATATTTTGCCGTACAAGAGTTCCTGTGAAGACATCATTTCATGACTGCCCCGGTTCAGTTTAGAGAATGCGTGCAGGGAGGAGGGGTTAAAAATACTTAAGAAGAAAGTTTCCCCAGAACTACTCCCTGTTGAGTACACAGGGGGGATAAGCTTTGACAGTTTAGTTTTAAACAAGAGATAACATCAAATAGGCCCATGGGACTGGTTCCAATTATCAACCCAAACAAAAAGAACAGCTGCACCCAAAAAGGCCTGTGCTTACAGTCGTATTTCATTTTAACCACATTACAAAGAAAAAGTCTCATGATATACAAGGCTTTCGGATTTTCTTTTTAATTCCACAACGTATTTACTAAGTCACCACATCATATGGTATAGAGATGCACAGTCAATTAAGCAGGCATTTCATTAACATTGCTTTTATACTGACATCAAAATGTCTTAGGTTAATCAAACCATTACATTAGAAGGGAATGCTACAAAAAGGAAATAACTGACAACTCTACCTACAAAACCCATGACTTGATGTCGATATTGTTCCTGGTTGCCTGTCAAGGTAAAGTATCTTGGGATTGTATTTCCTTGGAGTTTTCACAATGATAATGAGAACAATTATATTTCTCCATCTGGAATGCATTAAATATGATTATGATTGCTGACTTTCCTATCCTTATTACTATCTGGATTAGCTAACCCCATTACAAAGACCATGCTCCCAAAGCTCACTTGCAAATATGGTTATATGATTTCCTGTCATCCAACCAGAGTGTCTTTCTCTTTCTCCCTCATCTTTCTGTTCATGTACCATTTTACAAAGTATTTTGCCCTTGTCTCAATTATAAGAAACTTAATAGGTTCAAACTCCCAGGTGACCTGCATGTGCAGGTGTTTAAGGGGGGAAAAATCAGCTGACCGATGTGGTAATGGCTCTTACGTTGCCTCAATCAAGCAAATGGATCTGGCCTGTAACTTGCAGGTGGTACAGGGTGGAAACTTAAACATCCTGACCATTTATTTCATGCAGAATATGTAAAGATTAAGCAGGGACTATTAAGAGAGCTGTTATTATAGAGAAGGAAGAAGACAGAGGTTTTGTACTATAAACTTAATGAGCGATCTTCTCAATTCAGAAAGCTGAATTGTTCGCTTAAGGCTTCCCAAAGTCTCTGGTTTTCATTCTGTGTTCATTTGCACTATTAGTAAATGCAGAGCAATTCCACTAGTTTCACTGAAGTTGCTCCAAATTTATACCAGTATAATAAGGATCAGAACGTATCCTTATTTATCTGGAGAGTTTCTTATGATTTTTTATTAAAGAGTCTGTTAAAAGCAGAAAAGTTATTGGGTAAGGGTCAATTCACAGCGTTTTGGTCCTGTACCAGATTTATCTCAAAGTCTGTGTGTCTTCAGCTGCAAAGTTTAACGTGACTCTTTGTAAATGACAGTATCTGTAATAGCAATAAGACACACCAGAACTGTATACTCATCTTTGCTCCTTGATACCAAATAAGTGTCTTCGGGTCAAAGCTGTAATGGTTTCCTGTAGGGCTCTACATGAAATTATTTCAGAAGAAGCTCTTACTTCGCCTAGGCCCATGGATCCATACCTTTTTCTCAATTACTTCTTCTGCTGTACGTCAACCCTCATCTACTGACTTGAGCACTAATTTAGAGGTTCGTTGATGCATTATAGCTTTGCACAGCCAGCTCAGAACTTTCAAACTGTTTGCTTTGTGCTTTGATTATGCATTCATTTTGACTTGAAAAAGGATTATATAATAATAAGCAGCATTTCAACAGAAGCCAGTTGTAGCTGTTTCTATCTGTAATGATTGTTTAATGACTATTTAAGATGTGCTGCCTGGGGTTGTCTAATCAACCAGTTTTTATTAGCTTTCAATGAATTCATAAAGTGAAACCTAATCAGCGGTAAAACTTCAGTGTTGAGCAAAGTAGAGTTTCATGTAGGAAAAACACAAAGGTCAAAAATTACTAATTTCCATTATTAATTTTTATTGTGGGCATTTATAAGGCAGCTATTGTCATGACATCCAGGAAAAAGATACATCAGAACAAAGAATGTTTTCCTGGCCTACATTTTCTTCATTAAACCTTGGGAAACTGGGTTTGATTCCAAACTTCTTGAAGTCAACAGAGGAAACCACCTTGGTGAGTCCATTGCCTTTGGATCAGGCTCATGATGAGAACAGTTGTTCACACTTTGCTATTCTTGAATCCATTTCAGCTGCTCTCTGTTCACAGCCACTTCTTACTGCACCATTGTGGAAGTAATCACAAATAGCAGCTCTGGGGAAGAACAACTGTGAAGGGAATTTGGGAACCACGTGTCTTGGGGAAACACACTAGGGGATCTAAAACATCACGTACTTGTTTCTCCCATTTTTTCTTTAAGGAGTCAGCCATTTTTTAATTACTGCAGTCTAATGAATCCTTTCTACTCACCAGCAACTGACTGTACATGCTGTTTGTCCATTGCAAGTATGACCTGAGAGGTGCTTGCTTAAAACTCGCTGAAAGAGGTTTATACTGACTCACGATCTCATGTTTGTGACCAGCTAAGGGCATACACATGCCACGTCCCACAGCTCAGCTGACATGCAGTAGTTCATTAAGCCACAGTAACATGATCACGTTTTAAGAATCCTAATTGTCATAACTGTGGCTACCACTAATTTGCTGTGGTCGCACTGAAATCTATCAAGTACCACCAGTATGAAATCTACATAAAAAAGTAAAAGCTTTTTAATTAAATCTCCTTTACCGCCCAAATTAAATATCCAAGTTGTTTAGTGACTCATTTCCAAGTGCCAGAAACTCAGATCTTCTTTGCTGTTTAAAACCTCCTTTTCTCCATCTCATTTCTGTCCAGATCTTTCTGGTTTTTACTTCCTTTGTGCTCATCCTTGCTGATGATAAATTTGCAATGCCACAGCAAGTTACCCAACACAAGTGCTATCCACAGCAGCAGGAGCATTGATGCTGATGGGCCAGCAGAATCAGAGTTGCCAAGTAGATATCTGGCCTAACCGAAACTACCACTGAATCATTGGTTAGCCTTCATACTGTTTCATACTCAAGGAAAAACATCTTGCAGCAACATCGGCACCTCAAATCTAGCACTCATGAGGAGTTTGCAGTGCAAAAGACAGCCCTTTTCTCTTCCATGATGTGGTCTTGATTCAACAAAGCATTTGGGCTCGTGCTTTTCTTTACGTGCTGAAGCACCTAGAAGATTTGCAGTTTCCATGCTCATAACACTGGATATAACAGGACATGAGCACACTTCACACCTTACAGGATCGACCTATCATCAATCATCATTTGACACGAAAAGAAGTAAGCTTCTTCATGTCCTTACATGCAGATCGACTTGCAAACGCCTCCTCTTGGAGTCACTTACTGAAAGCCAAACCTACCCAGAAAAATCCTATCATAAGTTACATGTAAAGTTTTTATGAGATGAACTATGAACTTTAAAAAGTCTGGAATCTTTAGCAATTGCTTATTGCCTGCAGGATAGATGCAGTTAGTATAGTGCCTTGTGGGCATGCCCTTAGCTGCAATCCTTATTGATGTTCCTTTGCCACTGCTTTCAAAACTGTTAAAACTCCTTCGCTCAAGTGTTCTTAGCACTTATGTTGATAGGGAATACTTCAAAGGATACATCTTTACTTTATCAAATCTGCTCTAATTTTGTAGATGGAATCAAAGAGGTTCATTTTAAGTCTAGTCAAGTTTGCCAACTGTCCTAAGCTCAAGAAATCAATTCCATGTTGCCATGTAATCAACCTAAATGAAAAGCCTGGAAAGCAACAGGGCAAACTTCTCCTTGGTGAAACTACGTTTGCTTCAGCACATTTACACTGGAAATAATTTTGGCCCACTATTCTTACTCCCACACTTTTTCTCTCAGTCTTCTTAAAGCTTCCCTGATGTATTCAACTCCATGGCTATATTGATGAGCAGCTGACACATCAGTCCCCAGACATGGCTCTGAACAGTGTCTGTTGAAAGTACAGCATCATGTACTTGCTTCTCTTTCTCACAGAAGTCTCCTCCAGCACAAAGAACTTGCTGGATGTTCCCATGCCATTATTGTAACAGCAAGGTGTATAATGAGGGTCCATGCACTTGGCAAGCTTTTATGAACAAGCAGCAAGAGACAAAACAGTTTTACAGCTGAAGTCTTGGGCATTAACCTCCACCCACTGTGGCAATCAAAACACTTTTTTTCTCTTAGCAACTTAAACACAATTATAAATCTTATGTCAGTGCTACTGAGTTGTCCCTCATGTCATGTTTGTTGCCGCACATAGCTGTGCTTCTAGTTGAAGCTTTAGTCTGGTATTATGAATTCTACAGTCATGATACAAAAGGGATTTTTTTTGTTTGGGTTTTTTTTGTCTTGTAAAATAATTATAGAGAGAGTCTAAACCAAAGGACGAGATCTGAACACACTAAACAATTTCTGCAGGAAAAATTTATGCAAAACCTGGAAAGCTATGCATCTTTTTGAGCAAGGTGCTTATCCTCATTTGGGACCAGATCAAGTGTGCAGAACAGAAGTTACATAGAAGGGTTATCAAAAATCTTCATTCCTATCCCAACTACATGAATAGATCTTTAAAAATTGTTCTTACCATGATGCGGGACCTGGCCTACTTCAGACTTTAGGAATCACAAGATCAGTTGGGTTTTGTTCTTTTTGAAAGTCTTTCAAGTGTAGGCTCAGAAAAGTTTTGTCTCAAGTGAGACTCTCAGTCTTCAGAACCATTATTAGGGTCCTCTGCAATACATCTGGCACCATATACAACAGACTGAAGATTATTACCCTCTTGGAAAACTTGTCTCTCAGAAGCTATCCAAAATCAATGTAGATTCAAAGATGTAAAATATGTGGCAGAACTATTATACAACTTCCATTAAAAATTCCTACGGATGCAAGATTAACCCTGTCACAGCAATAGCAATTCACTCTACAGAGTATTCCTGGTTTCCAGAAGGAGAATATTCTCTTTCCTCATGAATTTCACCACAGAAAATTTTCTCTGATATTTGTTTTCAGTTTTTACTTTCAACGGTATTTTGATTAGACCAAGTAACGTTAAAAAATTGTCTCTTGTGCTAATCCTATATTTGCATTAAAAACCAGGAACAAAAGGCTGTCTACTAGTGTTCTTACCGTTTTGGTAGTATTGAAAGGAAAGCCCGACCATGATGCAGGCAATGGTCAAAGTCACGTTGACTTGAGCCAGGTTTCCATATGAAAGAAGATACACTCCATGAAGGTTTTAATTCCTGCTTTGTCTTCTACTTACATCTTTTGACAAGGAACTGACTTTGAATGTGTCCTGGAACCTAAAAGAGATGACAAAGCAAAGTCAAGACATATACAGCCACTTACATTGGCTCTAACACACTGCTTTTTGAGTGAAGAATATTTGCATGTTCTCATCAGCTTGAAGTTGTGGTAACTTGTCTGTAAAAGACCAAACCAAAAAAATGTGTAAAGCACATACACAAATACTTAAACATATATAAAAAGAAAAGGGTTGCAGCATAGCTTAAATATCACTTCCTTTGTCTTGTGCTTCCAGTTGCCTGGCTCAAGGCCTTCAGTATATAGGAAATTTGTTTACATGGAGTTCAGGCTGCATGAGGCTGGGTTGCAGAGCAGAAACTCTCTGTGTGTTTGTAAGTATATACATACATTTATGTGGGTTTGTTCTGTTTAAATACAACAATGCTCTGTCTTCTGCCTGGGCATCAAAAGATGGCCACTGAAGTAAATGACCATAGATTAACTTTGCCATGTTAACACCACACCCAGAGAGGACAGTAGATGAGGGGTGTGTGTATGTCCAGGTATGCAACCATATACGAATACATCAGTACACAAGTATATAGATACTTGGGGATATCAATCCATAAAGCCACTGTGTGCTTGTGTGGAGAACTTTCTACATGAAAGGATACACTCATGCCTACCTACATAGTGTGCATACGTGCATAAGCCATCACTGACAAGTAGAGGAGTGTATAAAGTGTGTGTGTACGTGCCAATTAGGCTGACGACTCCCATGCTGACAAGACATGGCTCTGAATCCTGCGATTCCAAAGAGGCAGCGGTGAGAAGCAGAGTGGCTGGATCCACTGCCATGTGGGAGACAGGCACTCAGCAAAGAGGGAGCATCGGCGTGATTGACACGTAAGCATTGTGCTACTCTGAGAGTCTTTGTTCTGCCCCTATATGGTCTCATTTGTTTTTCTTGGCACTCCCCAAAACTCATTTAGTGGCAGCACCACTTGAAGAGACTGTGGCATCTGGTGGGAAGGGAAGGAGGGGATCCATTCAAAATAACAGCAACTTTTAAAAAGAAAAGTTCTCTCAATATTTTAGTTGTCTAAATATTTTACAAATGCTTTTGTGTTTCATACAAGCAAGAAGGTGAAGAGATTTTCACTTCTGTCCGTGTGGTGATGAAAGCAAGTGAACAGTCACCCTGCTGCTAAATAGGCCCATTTCCAGAGTTTAGAAGGACTCTCATTTGCTATTCCTAACAAGGGATATTCCTCTTTATTAACCTTTACGTTAAGTTTGTGCAATTCCTGAGTGTTTTCCTCCAGACATTCCCTTACGACTGTTTTTTTCCTTTCTCCCCTTTTGAAATGGGAGTGCAATAAACGTGCAGACTGACCCCGGTGCCAACGCAGGCACGATGTTCCCTACGTCCCACACCTGCTGCAAAACTCCCTCCTCCTGGGGCATGGAGAGGGAGGGTTGCCCTTCCAAACGGTTAAGGCATTTTTGAATACAGATTCGTATCTTGGGCACAGAAAACAGCACATCGGATGAACAAGAAAAAAAGATCCTGTTTAGTTTCAGTGTGTGACATTTGCCTGGGGGAAGAAAGTGCAGAGCTCATTGGAAATCCTATTGTTGAAACTCTGACCAGTCAGTTATAAAGTGTCATGATTTAATATGCCAGAGTTGTTTCCATTTTCAGGGTCAATCACAAAATCTGTGTGTGTGTGTGTGTGTGTGTGTGTGTGTGATGAGCCTGTGCATTTAAAGAAATATTTTCATGTTTTATGTTGCTTAATTTCCTTTACAGGAATTCATTTTGTTTTCAGCAGAACAGATCTCCAGCAAGATTGCTTCCTTCACAGCACGTGGAGGCACATTTTCCAACATCAAATCCTCCGATCAAAGCAATGAAAGTTAGAGATTGAAGCAATAATTATGACCTTGATCAGGGTTTATTCTGGTACATGATTAATCATACACGATATTTAAAAATATCAGGTGCCTGCCTGCTGCTGGTGTGAATTCCAACTGAAAACGCCACTTATAAAATAGCTAGAAGAAATGTCAACAAATCTGAGCTTGTTACGGCAACCTGCAAGTCCTACACATTTCAGTGTTTAGACATCAGTTTGCGATACCTGTTTTCTTTTATGACTCTGGGCTTTGTTACCAACTTACCATTAATAGGGTTCAGCCAATGCAGATCTTTTGACTCTTTTTCTCTCTCTGTCCTCACCTGTCAGCCTTCTCTTCATCAACTATATTTATTACAATCAAGCCCTGTCAACTGTCACAGCTTACATACAGTCTGCCAGTAAATATGTCTTTCCAGTCATTAGACATTCCTTCCAGTCACCTTGGGATTTCTACCTTGTCTATCTCACTCCAAAAAACTTTTGTTCAGAAGTATTAGACTCCCACAGAGCAGTGTCAGCTTGGGGCCATTACTGTAGGAAGTGACAGAAAACACCAAACTGTCACTCATTAGGATCTAGTTTTTCCAGAGTTGATGTAAGTCAGATTTAGCCCCAAAACGAATCATGATTTATTTAATATATTTGCTTCTACAAGTGTCAGCTCATCAACTTAAAATGTTTCTCCTTTAACTCTATTGAGGCCTGTACAGAAAGTTTTCTTTGAAACCTAGTTTTTGCTCTAAGGCTCAATAATTAGAACAGAATCGAGAACAGTCGAGTTTCTGCTCTACAGATGCACTTTAGTGGCCCTTGGTTTTGTAATTACATGTACAAAGCATTCATGTTAGGATTAAGGCTGGACACATGAGAAAATGCCACCTGGTGGGTAAGTTCTTTTTATGCTGGCTCCCAAGTCCAAGGTGAGATAATGTAAGTCTACAGATAAGTTTAAAGAGAGAAAAACAATGAGCTAGGGAAGCAAGGATGGAAAAAATTCATATTATTTCCTGATTATGCTGAGAACTGTATCTCCAAAGGATCTATAGTTCATCCATCCGGAGCCAAACAATACCAGTGAGGTATATCAGAGGTGCTTCTGCAATTGCACCTACAGTAAAAGCCTTTGCTGAGAGGCATAAACCCCAAATGGTCTCCTACCTCCCCCAAAAGTGTGTATGTCGAGCTGGGTTGGTACTGGGATCTGTACTGGTATCTTAACCCATGTAGAGTTGGAGACAGAGATGAGCAGAGGGCCTTGGAGGTCAGTGGATCGCAGAGAAATGTAAAAGTAATAGGTGGCATCTCCATTGGAAAAAGTGAGAGGAAAGAAGGGAGGGACAAAGGTCCAGGATCATTAACCCAAAATATTTGAATTGATTCCACTTCAGTCACCAGAGAGCAAGAGTCAGGTCCTTCACTGGTAGAAAACAACATAGTTGAAATGACTCTAGTGAATTTACGGAGCACAGACTTACAGAGCTAAGTAACACAGAGAAAATGTCAATAGCCAGATTTTGCATTCAAATAATGATATCGTCATTAGTGATTCACTTACGTAGCAGCTGTTACAGACTGTAGGGGACTATGCAGTATTAGAAATAGCGTGTTTGTACCAATGGCTTGGTTTCACCATCAAAATGCAAACATTTCTGAGGTAGAAAGAGTGTCTATAAAATCGCAGGTTATACTAAACAGGGATACACACACAAGTGGTGGAGAATAAATAAACTGTCCCATAAATCATAACTCACTTGGGATTTTTAGTGGACACAATTACCAACTTCTCATTCTTTGTTTTCTGGCTGTGAAAATAATGATTCCTGTCATAAATTGCCATCTGAGATTAAATATGGAGCACAGATTATGACAGTCATCAAGGGGGTGAGAAGGGCTTATAAATCACTTACAGGATTCCCAGTAGCTGTGACTGAACAGGCTTGACCCTGATAACTGTGTGAGTGGGAACAGGTTTCACCATCAGGGATACTGAAAACTGTAGGTCATTTGAGGTTTCCATCCTAAACCATGGGATCCACCCGCTGTAACTCCTGACCGCTACAGGGCTTCAGCAGTCCCAGGATGCCAGCGCAGGGGCAGCAATGAACACTAGGACATTTAAAGCTACTTGCTTGGAACAACATGCTGGGCAAAATAATGTTTGGGAAGCTGCATCTGTTGTGTGCTGTATTGAAAAGGTGATCCTTCAATATTGCTCTGTTACCAAATAAGATCAGCTATAAACGCTTCTGACAAGGTTAGGCTCATTTTCTGCCTTTTCATATGGCAGCTCTAGAAATGTCCTGTGTTTAAAAAACAGATGCTTTTTAAAGTTTTGGAGACAGTAGGAGAAGAAGTTGGTACTTACATTTTTTAGCATTGAAACCCCAGGTTGCAGCTGATGAATATTGTGTAACCTTTCTTCTTTTTGACCTGGTGAGTGATGAAGAGCCACTACGTGCTGGTAGCTAAACATGACCCATCATAATTTACAACTTCTTACTGAAAAGAAGCAGCGCTGATTACAAAACAAGGGAATGGAGGGTAAAAGGTAGGGGGGGTACCATTTACCATGAGGTGGGAACGCCTATTATTTGCCAGCAGCACAGCCTTAGTTCTGTACTAATTTTGCAATATTTAAAGCTACATCAGGCTCCTAAACAATGCAGGGATAGGTATTTCTAACATGTTTTTAAATCCCTCACCACCCTTGCCAACTTAATTTCTGCTTAGAAGTGCTTTGTCCCAGCTGGATTGCTCACAGCCCCTCCTGCCTGAGGGACTGCAAGGGCACACCATCTTCCAAGATGCGTACTCACTAAACAGGCTGGCCAGTACAATACCATGCATAGGAAGGTCTTGCCAGGCTCATACCAGTTAACACCTTTTTACATCTCCCAGGGAGGTTGAGGTGAACCCACAGGAAGGATCGGCCATGTCAACGCCTGCCCAGAGCTTCACACAAAACCGACCGGTGCCATCTTCTTTGACTGGCAGGGAGCAATTGCATCACGTAATTAACAATGATGATTTCATAGAATCATTAAGGTTGGAAAAGACCTCTAAGATCATCTAGTCCAACCGTCAACCCAACACCACCATGCCTACTATACCATGTCCCCATGTCATGGGGTGCCTATACCCAGGCACAAAGGAAGAGACTGACTAAATTTTGTCATGCTCTTCTTTTGAGAAAAGGGCAAAGATACAGTCTGTGGGATGGCACTAATATGGTGAGAAGGTCCAAATTCCAAAACACCAGCCTAAGGGCCACTGAAAGTCTGAAATATTGCTGACATGCAAAATAATGATAAGTGAAGTAGATTTTCATTAGTATTGAGACGGCCTGTCTCAAACAAATATACCAGCATTAATGAAGTTTTGCAACCCTTTTGGAAGCAGATGCGCATTTATAAGGTTGGGAAGTAGAGATCAGAGGATTTAAGGGACCTTTCTGCAAGGAAAGACATGCTCGCTGCTGGAGTTGCCCTCAGACTGCCTCCTCACTTTTTGCCTCTCAGGTGATCTAGGAAACCAGCCTACAAAAACCTACCTCATCACAACAGACAGACCCCCTGCAAGGAAGTCAACAGGCTTTGCATCAGGCATAAGATTTTAAATTTATACACAAGATGGCAAATAAATTGTCCCAGAGCAATTTGAGAAAGCAGAAAGTGACCACAGACGTGCCAACCACACTGGGAAACAAATGAAGGACCCAGCACAGTCCAAAAAAGAGATGAGACTGTTAGGACATGGCAACTGTAACCTCAGTGTGTTCCTCAGCGAAACCCAAAGCAAGATCTGTAACAGGAACATCCTAAGGAAGTGGGTGTCAATAACACAGCATGATTTCCACCCACCCTGTGTGCTTTCCGTTGCATAGGAAGGTAATAATTCCTGTCTCCCTCAGCCTTCCACAGGGAATCTGTCCAGCACCCTCTCACAGGACAACGTGACTCAACCGAAATCAGCTGCAGACCTTGCTGGAACTCCAGTGCTGCACCATCATTTCAATCATACCTTTGATTTTTAAGCACTTTTTCCCTCAAATATGTCCGTCCATTCATTACCTAAAAAATCCTGAAACCACCTAAAGCCCTTTGTCACTGACTCTAAAGAGGATGTCCTAAAAATGAGACGCTAGATTGTGTTTGACAAGCCACCTAAAATACTTATGCTGACCTGACTGTTGTGCTCAGTCTCCTTGGCGTGAAAACAGACGAAATAAATACTTGCATGTTGACTGCAGCAACACAATTACATAAACTACAACCAACAAAGAAAATAATAACTGCTGAGGGTGTAGACAAGGAAAGCAGTGGGGGGAAGGAGGAATGAAGGGAACCTCAAGGTTAAACGAGCAATGGGTCGGGGCACACAAAAAAAATGTAAACAAGAGAAATCTTCCAGCATGATTTTGAAAGTAAAGGCAGACTGAATCATATTATGCAGGTGTACAGAAAGCACTTTGCTGCATTATGCCATCTCAAGTTCTTGCTCCTATTTCCTTTTGTTAAGAGGTCTTTGATTGAAGACATGATTGTCTTCTGAAGAAAGGATAAAATGTCATGTGAATAGCTCAAGTGATAGACTGCAGTATCTTGGATGCAGCAAGAAAAAGCAATGCTAATGGATTTGTACCGTAAATAATATGGGGCAAGAGGGAGAAACAATCAGGCCTAGCACAAGTATAGAGAAGGCTGCTTGAACCTCCATAATTTGCAGTAATTGCCATGGGTTACTCAGCTCAATCTACCAGGCCAGGTGAGAAGGGCTTCCAAATTTCCCCTATAGAAATCAGAGGGACACACTAACTGCTATGTACCTTAAGCCCTGATTTTTTTATTACCTTTTTTTTCTGATTTGCAAGTCAAAACTGCTGGTTGCAAAACATCTGTCTTCATTCCTGAGGTATGGTACACTCCTAATGGATCATAGCAACTGCCCTGCAAGCTGGGACAGAGAAGTCCAGCTCTCTGAGCACAAAGTATTTCTTCTGGCCCACAACTGAATGGCCCAATCTTCTTAAGGCTCTTCTGTAGCCATGTGAAGTGAACTTTGCTCTTCAAGAGACCTGCCTCACCTGAAGTTTTGCCAATTCAGTGGGAGATAAGGACCTGCTAAGCAGGCACAAGTAGGTTCTAAATGAATCCCAGGAAAGGAGAGTAAAAACCACAAGTTACAAACATCCTGCTGGATTAAACCAGTGTCATAAAAATTTGCATAGAGAGGAAGCAAGCCGAACTCACCATGACTTTCAAGACTGGGTTGCTATGCTGTTTGTGGAGCTGAATGCATACTTCCTGCTGTATTAGAATAACACAACACACAACAGCAGTTCTGCTGCATGGTTGGCAGGTTGCTGACCCCAAAGCTCGGCAGGTTGGAGATGCTGGAGCCCAAGCAGCCAGAGCAGCCTCAGCTCCAGCCAGCCCGGACAAACAGGGCTTTGGGCATCACCCCCAATGTAGCCTTGTGGAGGGCTGTGCTCTGAGCAAATGAGGTGTAGTGGGGGGGATATGGAGGTGGGCTGTAGCTTAGCTCACATAGACATGACTAGCTGCTCACTACATGCCTGCCTTTCTCCTTCTGATCCTTCCTCACTGACCTTCCCCAAATGCTTTCTCTGGTTGTAGCCATAGGACTCTCCCTGGTTCCCACTTCTGTTTCCCCTGCATCCTGTTTCCCCCTGCAGTTATCTGCTCCTCCCAGCTCCCACCTCTGGCCCACAGCCCTGCACACACTCTGATCCGATCTCCTCACACCCGCTAAGCCTTCCAACTTCTACCCTTTTCCTTCCCTTCCTCTGTTTATCGCCAGGTCTAAATCCTGTTCCCTCAGAGGCTTGTCCTCGTCATCATGGCTGGGTGAAGGTAAGTAGGGGGCTGGCAGGGTGAAGGTAAGTAGTGGCGTTCATCAGCACGGCTGCCTTCCCATTCCCTACCGTGTCCCAGGCACCAGCAGAGGAAATGCCAAATTTCTACCTTGTTGGCATCTTAAAAAAAATAACCAACAACCTGTTTTGGGGTTTTTTTGCCTCAAAGCTATTGAAGTACTTGGCTTTGATCAGTGTGACTTTTGTGTCACAGGTTTTACAGTCCTTGGTGTTCCTGTGTTCTTTCCTCTAGCTGGCTTTGGGGCTGCATTTCTCCCTGCACTGTCTAAAGGCTGTCTCAGAAAAAACACATTTCTGGATGAGGAGAGATGGCTCGCTTTATTAATGTCCAACATGACTCTCTCTGGAGGAAAGGTGGACAAAGAGGTTGCTTTGAGATTGTCTCCCCTTTGGGAGCAAAGTCAGACTCACCACCAGTCAGGGCAGGGCAGCGACCAGACTCAAGTGTTGGACTCAGCTTTCCATCCATCGGCATGTAACAGAAGGCCTTTCTGAACTGTTGCGAATATTAGGTTTCAGATACAAAAAAATAAATCCAACTCCCTTTGGCCTTTTGGCTGAGATCAGTAGTAGTATCTGTTTGAGGTCTGACACATGCTGTATCAGGGATGACAGCACTCACTGGCAGGGGCATGTGCTCTGTGATCTGACAGATCTTGCCTGTCTTTAACTCCTCTGATCCTATGATTTGGCTGCCCTGTGGGTACACTGCGCACTTACCTGAAGATGCACAAGGAGCTGTGGGATGCCATCACACTGTCAAGATGCTTCATGAGATACCAGCAGCAGAAGACTTTCTGGAAATGACACCACATCATCATCCACTTCACGCTGCTAACTTTGTGGTGCCGTTTCCTGGAGCCATCTCATCCTGTTCAGGAACAACAGACAGGGTAAAAGAGGTGAGGTATGAACATCAAAAGCACCATTATCTGGTTTTCTAGCTATTGAGAGCCTAGAGTGAACCCCAGGACTTCGACTGCCTCTTCGATCACCGAGCTGATTCAGAAAACTCAGGAGGTGGTAGTGGTAGGAGACTTTGTAGACCACTAAATCAAACCAGAAAACAGGATGTGTTACTCCTCAAGACCTGTCTGAAACACATCAAGGGGAAGAACCGCACTGTTAGGGGGTCCTTAGTTTGGGAGGCATATGCTGGAGGTCTCATGCAGCTGGTAAATAAAGCATTACTTGGATTTCTCAACAAAATAAGACAGAGAGAGTGAAAAAGAAGTATAGAGCATAAATCCTTTAATGAGAAAGGTACAGACCCAGTGCATCATTCCTGACTGCCAGGAGTTAATTTGTTGCAGGCATGAAAGACAGTGGTCACTAGACACCTATAGTTGTACCAATGGTAGAAACAGGAGAGTCCAAGCAAGTAACGTATGCAGTTGGCTCAAAAGAGCCAATTAATCAAAAATAAATTGAAAGGAGTAAGAAAAAAAGACAGAAAAATGCAAATGAAGATTAGAGGTACTTTATAATGAATTTCTTAAGCAAGATAATTATGGAATTGCTGTTAAGTTTAATTCACATACTATTTTAATGGAAAAATTGGTATTTGCAATACTGATAAGGCACAGGATGAATGGGTGAAGAGCTGGCTACTTGGCAGATCTCCAAAAGACAATTGTCAACAGAGAGTCATCACTGAATGGGATTTTTCCTTAACGAAAATTAGCAATGAGTAGTAGTGGTCTGCAACTAGCTGATGTTTTCTTCAGTGGATTCAGTTAGTAAACATCAATAGCCTCATGCATATGAATTAGTCTCAGTAAAAATTATGTCCACATCAGAACATCTCTGCAAACTGTTTTTGAAAAATTTCGTCTCATTGAAAATGTTTCTGATTACAGAATCAGTCTTTGCTGATTACAGGTATGGGAGAACAGAGGGCCTGACAGAGGGACAAAGAGCGGGCTGCTGATGTGGGGGGGCACTTGCAACACACTGAGACTCTTGGCAAGGTGGGAAGAATTCAAAGAGAAGGTGGGTGACTCTCTGTCAAGGGGCACTGAGGCACCCATCTGCCAGGGAGTCACATGAGGTGTGCTGTCTTCCGGGAGCTAAGATCTGAGATGTTGCTGAGAGGGTGCCACAGCTTGTCAGGAGCACAGACGACTATCCACTGCTACCCTTTCATGTGGGCACAAATGACACCGCAAGCCAGAACCTGGGCAGAATCAAGGAAGACCATAAAGCCCTAGGGGGTGCAAGTGAAAAATACTGGTGCCCAAGTCATCTTTTCCTCCACTGTACCAGCTGGAGGAAAGGGGGCAGCCAGAAATAAATGTATAATGCACATCAACTCCTGGCTTCATGGCTGGTGCCGTCATGAGGGTTTTGGCTTTTATGACAACAGGACATTCTTTGCTGACTATAACCTGTTAGGGAGGGGTGGAATCCACCTGCCTAGAAGAGGCAAGGGAATCTTTGGCAGCCCACTGACCAACTTGGTAAGGCAGGCTTTAAACTGAAGGACTTGGTGGGCAGGGTCGAAATTGGCAATGCTCACGCCATCGCATCCAACTGGGGAATAAGGCAGGGCAACCAGAGCAGCGACAGATGTTCCTTAGCTGCCTCCCAAGGTGAGAACCAGAATGCCAACCGCCTCAAGGGTGTATATGGCTATGGTGGACCCTCTTGCACCCCTCCTGGGAAACATGTATGCTCGATTACCTCTCTGAAATGCCTGTACACCAACGCATGCAGCATGGGGCATAAGCAGGAAGAAGCAGAGATCTGTGTGCGGTCACAGGGCCGTGATCTCATTGCAGTTATGGAGATATGGTGGGATGGCTCACGTGACTGGAATGCTGTCATGGATGGCTACATACTTTTTAGGAAAGACAGGCCAGCAAGACGAGGTGGTGGAATTGCTTTTTACGTGAGAGAGCAACTGGAATGTATTGAGGTCTGCCTAGGGGTGGATGAAGAACGAGTTGAGAGCTTATGGGTAAGAATTAAGGGGCAGGCTAATATCGGTGACAGTGTTGTGGGTGTTTACTACAAGCAACTTGATCAGGAAGAGGAAGTTGATGAGGCCTTCTACAGACAGCTGAAAGTCGCCTCACAATCACAGGCCCTGGTTCTCATGGGGGACTTCAACCACCCTGATATCTACTGGAAAGACAACACAGCTAGGCACACGCAGTCCAGGAGGCTCCTGCAGAGCATTGATGAAAACTTTTTGACACAGGTGGTGAGGAGCCAACAAGGAGAGGTGTGCTGCTGGACCTTGTACTAACAAACAAAGAAGGACCCTTGGGGATGTGAAGGCTGGGGGTAGCTTTTGCTGCAGTGATCATGAGACGGTGGAGTTCAGGATCCTGCCTGGAGGAAGCAGGGCAATAAGTAGGATTACAACCCTGGCCTTCAAGAGAGCTAACTTTGGACTCTTCAAGGACCCACTTGGAAGAATCCCATGGGTTAGGGCTCTAGAAGGTAGGGAGGTCCAAGAGAGCTGGTTAATATTCAGGCGTCACTTCTTCCAAGCTCAAGAGCAATGCATCCCTATGAGTAAGAAATCAAGCAAAGGGGGCAGGATACCTGCATGGATGAGCAAGAAGCTACTGGCAAAACTCAAATGAAAGAAGGAAGTTTACGGAATGTAGAAAAAGGGACAGGCCACTTGGGAGGAATATGGGAATGTTGTCAGAGTATGCAGGGATGCAGTGAGGAAGGCTAAGGTCCACTTGGAATTAAATCTGGCAAGGGATGCCAAGGACAGCAAGAAGGGCTTCTTCAAGTACATCATAGCAAAAGGAAGACTAGGGAAAATGTGGGCCTGCTCCCGAATGAGGTGGGTGCCCTGGTGATGGAGGATACAGAAAAGGCGGAGTTACTGAATGCCTTCTTTGCTTCAGTCTTTACTGCTAAGGCTGGCCCTCAGGAATCCCAGATCGTGGAGGTAGGAGAGAAAGTCTGGAGAAAGGAGGACTTTCCCTTGGTCAAGGAGAATCAGGTTAGAGATCCAGGCAAACTGGACACCCACAAATCTGTGGGCCCCGATGGGATGCACCCACGAGTGCTGAGGGAGCTAGCAGATGTTATTGCTAAGCCACTCTCCCTCATCTTTAAAAGGTCATGGAGAACAGGAGAGGTGCCTGAGGACTGGAGGAAAGTCAATGTCACTCCAACCTTCAAAAAGCGCAAGAAGGAGGACCCAGGAAACTACAGGCCAGTCAGCC
>VYZW01019048.1:3146-14762 GCA_013401315.1 Balaeniceps rex | reverse complement strand
CTTTTCTCAATATAGGTGGAGAATTAATTTTGTTCAAGGAATTCTTAAAGTAGACTTACATGAATTTGGTTAAAGAAAAAATGGAATATTGTAACCAGAAGATGTCTAGAGAAATTACTTTTATTTTAAATATGAAGGTTTGATTAAAATACAATTTGGACTTGATGATACATATAATATACTTGAAAGATGGGATAAATTGTCTTAGTGGTGGGTTAAAAAGTCATTCTAAAATGAGAATCTTCTAGGAAAACTAAACAACAAATGAACAAATGACTGAACACAAGTACTTGATTACATTAGATTAGATTAGATATATACAAATGTATAAGCCAAAAAATTGACATGGGGACACATCCTTCAGCTTTTTCTTTTAGAAGAGTCACGAGGCTGTCTTATGAGATGATATATTTGACAGTGACCTGCACAAGAATTTGTATTTTCCAAATTTTCCAAATCCACAAAAAATATTGAGAAAAGAATTCAAGTTCTGTCACCTGCCGTAAATGAATTATATGATTTACCTATGCTATGTTTTATTTTGCTTAATAGAATGCATTAATTTCCATTTTACAGTTCTGTTTATAGCCATAAGAACAGAAACTAACTTTTAAATAATTCTTCAGATAACACTGAGAAATGTTACAGATTTGTCCTGAGTTCATCTTCACAAACTAAGTTTTTCATGTGTTCTGTAATAGAGGGTCACCGGGTTTTGAGGGTGTAACAATATTATTACTGCAACATATGGAAACCAAATAAATTCGACAGGTATTTGTATAAGACAAATTGTTTTTAAGGCTGGATCAAGTATAAAATTGAAAATAGAAACAGAAATGTTTAATTCAATGGGGTTTTCAAAGGTTTTGGTACCTTTAAGGTTAAGTACACTTTATGAAGACATTGCACACTATGAAAACAAAGTCGTTCATTAAAATTATACTTACATTTGCAACTGGGAAAATATCTGTGCAAGAATGGAAACAGCAAAGGAAATTTCTGAACACTGTTGAGATCTCCTTTCAGACGTGAGTTTCTAATTTACAGCCTTGTGAATCAAATTAAAAAATATATGGATTTTTTTAAGTGAGTTTCCCATTTTTCTAGAACTTTGCAAGGTTGTAGTAGGTTTCTATAAAACTATCTATGTAAGTTACATTATGCTCTTTAAGTTACCTTAGTTGCACACGCTGATGTATAAACTCATTTATGTCAGTAGAATAATTTTGGATTGTTACAAGCAGATGAGAAAGATCAACCTCCAAATCATTGCTAAAACGAAACATACTTTATGATACTATTCAACAGTGTACTGGGTCTGGCTGGGATGGAGTTAACTTTCCTCCTAGTAGCCCATATGGTACTGCATTGGTGGCGAGAACGGTGTTGATAATGCACCAGTATTTTTGCTGTTGCTACACAGTGCTCACACAGCATCAAGTCTGGATCATCAAACACCCCTCTCTCCCCCACGAGGCTAGGAGGCTTGCACGGGGGGGCAGGAGGCTGGGAGGGACCCCAACTGACCAAAGGGATATCCCGTGTCCCAGCAATAAAAGCTGGGGGGAAGGAAGGAGGAAGAGGAGAAGTTAGGAGTTAATGATGTTTGTCTTCCCAAGAACTCCTATGCATGTTGAAACCCTGCTTCCCAGGAAGTGGCTGGACATCTGCCTGATGATGAGAAATAGAGACTAAATTTCCTCTTTTTGCTTTGATTCCATGCATGGCTTTTGCTTATGTTATTAAACTGCCTTTATCTCAACCAATGAACTTGTCCATCTTAGTGTCTCCCCTGTGGTGTTGAGGAGAGGGGGTGAGGGAGCGCCTGGATGGGGGTCTGGCAGCCAGTCAAGGTCAACCCACAACAAATAGTTACAACCGTAATTGGCTTTGAGAGAGTTTGCACACCCAGTGTGGGTGCACAGTGTATATATGTATGTACTCACCTGTCATTTTCTGTTTAAAGTTATTGGAGCACATTAGGATGTGCTGTTTAATTCAGTCATAGCCTTCACTGCAATAAAACAAAGAAAGCACAACTCAAAAGAAAGACATGATCAGTAAAATATTGGATTAACTGCTATAAATCTCTCTGACATATTCAAGGCATGAGGACAAGAGAGGAAGTTCTTAAACTTTCTATTTTTTTGTAATTTTTTAATGTAGTATAGGTGTCACTGTATCTTACCATAAAGCTCTGGGAAGCTGTGAAACAACATAGGTGAGCAGCAGGGAATGGGGCAGAAATTACTGTAAAACATTCTTGTCTCTCCCAGTATCAGGTTTCTGTGGTGGCAAATTAGCATGCTAAAATGAAAGCAATTGACCTATTTTAGATGGTGGTGGAGTTTGTGTGTGTGTTGTGGAGGAATTATTTAGTGGAGTGTTGTGCTTTAATGTGGTTAATGGTAGTACAAAAGGGGAAAGGGACCTTGTTTTTCTGCTTATGCTGTAAACAAGGTTTCAGGGGAAATTCTTTGAAGTACAGAGATCTAAGCTGGCCGGTTTTGAATCCCCCCTGAGGTACTACAGAAGAACAGTAGGTATCTGATAATGTTTGCAGTTCGAGTAAATCTTTTTGGCATCAAACACAGTGTTGACAAACAAGATAAAAAATGGATTATTTAAAAGCGCTGCTTAAGATAAATAGGATACTCATACGATTCGTGGTGATGAAGTTTTTACTGTCTCTCCCCAGACTTAGAAAAAAGAATGTAAAGCAGTAAAGGACTAGCTTTTCAAAGGATCTCTGCTCAGCTCATGTTCTTACACCAAGATCCACTGCTGAGTTTTCGAAGAGACAAGGACCCGGGCTGCGGTGAAATCTGGAGGTGTATTGCTGACACCATCACAGGGATTTCATCCCTAGCGTGCTCATCTCTTTGTAAAAACTGGGTATGAGAAGCACCGTGGCATTCCCCAACTCTTGTATATTTCCAAAGATCTGGTATAAATGCCAGATTTTCTTCCAACAATCCTGACACCTGCTTTTGTTGGACTGGGTCTGTCTGTCTATTTAAATGCACAGAGAAATATGTGAGCTACAGTGCTATGGTGTTAAGTCAAAATGGTATACTAAGGTGTAAGCAGTGCTGACAGAAGCCAGCAGGGAGCACCGTGGTTTAAATATAGCATCTCAGGACTTCAGAAGGGGTTACAAATTCTTTTACAAACAAGGATAACTCACACTATGTTATGATAAGCACATTGTCTTTTCGTGTTTAGGTACGGTTTTATTTTTTTTCCCATTAGCTCTGAAAAAGAAAGCAATAAGAAAACATTGCCATAAACAGTTGTGAAATATTAGGTTTGATTATAGTTATTAATATATGGCTTGTCAAGTATTTTTATGAATACATTTGGATTCACTCTATTTGCAGGATCACATTGGTACCCATATATAACACAAGAATAAGGTTCTCATTCTGTGGTGTTAAAAATTGGTCTCCAGATTTGGCCTGTTTATTGACAGGACTATGAAGTTCTCATTACACCTTCTATAAAACTTTCTTGAGATAGACTCTGGTTATTATAGCTAAGATTATGTGTGTCATGGTTTAACCCTAGCCAGCAACTAACCACCACACAGCCGCTTGCTCACTCCCCCTGCTCTGGTGGGATGGGGGAGGGAATCAGAAGAGTAAAAGTGAGAAAACTTGTGGGTTGAGATAAGAACAGTTTAATAATTTAAATAAAATAAAGTAAAATAGTAGTAGTAGCAGTAGCAGTAGTAGTGGTAGTAATAATAATAATAATAATAATAATAATAATAATACACAAAGCAAGTGACGCAATGCTCACCACCCGCTGACCAATGCACAGCCAGTTCCCGAACAGTGATCGCTGCGCCCTGGCCAACTCCCCCCAGTTTATATACTGAGCATGATGTCATATGGTATGGAATACCCCTTCAGTCAGTTTGGGTCAGCTGTCCTGGCTGTGCCCCCTCCCAGTTGCTTGTGCACCTGGCAGAGCATGGGAAGCTGAAAAGTCCTTGAGTAGTGTAAGCACTACTTAGCAACAACTAAAACATCAGTGTGTTATCAGCATTCTTCTCATCCTAAATCCAAAACACAGCACTATGCCAGCTACTAGGAAGAAAATTAACTCTATCCCAGCCGAAACCAAGACAGTATCCACCCCTTATTCTATACCGTCTATGTCATGCCCATGTCCTACCCTTTCCAATACATTCCAATTAATCTCCACCACTCTTCCTGTCTTTTGATATATACACATATATATCACTCCCTTAGCCTACGGGCTGTCCCTCTAAAATGTCCATTGAGTTCATTTAGTCCATGACTTTGGGCTCCATCTGTCATAACAGTCCTTCAGGGCAAGAGAGATGGTGTGCGGTGTTGAATTGCCGGTTGTGGTTCTGTCACCACTGCACTTTGCTCGGTTTCATCAGAGTACATTCTTCATTAACCTGGGCGATTCTTGCTGTAATACCGTTGATATGGCATATAGCAACCATACAAGTGATGATATACAGTATTATATAACAATTAACAACACACTATTCAGTTCATTGGCTATTTTCACCCAAAATCAAATCCCCTTGAGGTACACATCAGAATTCCCCATCCTTTTGCATTACCCACCAAGTGCACCCAGGTCCTTGAGCAAAAGCAATCCCATGGATGGGGATACTCCCCCCCTTTGCCAGAGGGGGGAGTAACCCAGACTGTATTCCCCAGCATATTTTTTATGTGCACTACATACTTTATGGGGACTTTATCCCCCTCTATAGTATGTAGGAGTTTTGACTGGGCAGGGCTAGTTCGACTGGAAGATCCCCTAGTGTTGACTAACCAGGTGGCCTTTGCGAAATGTGTATCCCAATGTTTGAATGTCCCACCATCCATTGCTCTCAGGGTAGTCTTTAACAGTCCATTGTATTGTCCAATTTTCTTGGAGGCTGATGCATGACAGGGAATGTGATATACCCACTCGATGCCATGCTCTTCGGCCCAGGTGTCTATGAGGTTGTTTCGGAAATGTGTCCCATTGTCTGACTCGATTCTTTCTGGGGTGCCATGTTGCCATAGCACTTGCTTTTCAAGGCCCAGGATAGTGTTCTGGGCGGTGGCGTGGGGCACGGGATGTGTTTCCAGCCATCCAGTAGTTGCTTCCACCATTGTAAGCACATAGCACTTGCCTTAGTGGGCTTGTGGGAGTGTGATATAATTAATCTGCCAGGCCTTCCCATGTTTATGTTTCAGCCATCGCCCTCCATACCAGAGAGGCTTTAACCGCTTAGCTTGCTTGATTGCAGCGCATGTTTCACATTCATGAATAACCTGTGCAATACTGTCCATGGTTAAGTCCACCCCTCGATCGCAAGCCCACCTATGCGTTGAATCTCTTTCTTGATGGCCTGAGGTGTCATGGGCCCACCGAGCTATAAACAATTCACCCTTATGTTGCCAGTCCAGATCTACCTGAGCCACTTCAATCTTAGCAGCCTGATCCACCAGCTGGTTGTTTTGATGTTCTTCAGTGGCCCGACTCCTGGGTACGTGAGCATCTACGTGGCGTAGTTTTACAACCAGGTTCTCTACGCGGGCAGCAATATCTTGCCACAATGCGGCAGCCCAGATGGGTTTGCCTCTGTGCTGCCAGTTGCTCACCTTCCATTGCTGCAAATACCCCCACAGGGCATTTGCCACCGTCCAGGAGTCAGTATAGAGATAGAGCACTGGCCACTTTTCTCATTCAGCCATATCCAAAGCCAGCTGGATGGCTTTCACTCTGCAAACTGACTGGATTCCCCTTCTCCTTCAGCAGTTTCTGCGACTTGTTGTATAGGACTCCATGCAGCAGCTTTCCACCTCCAATGTCTTCCTACAAGATGACAGGACCCATCAGTGAACAGGGCATATTGCTTCTCATTTTCTGGCAGTTTATTGTACAGCATCACCTCCTCCTCTGGTGATATTCTGAAATCTTTGCCTTCTGGCCAGTCTGTGATCAATTTCAAGATTCCTGGGTGACAGGGGTTACTTATTCAAGCCTATTGTGTGATCAGTGCGACCCACTTACTCCACGTAGCATCAGTTGCATGGTGTGTACAGGGGATCCTCCCTTTGAACATCCAGCCCAGCACCAGCAGTCAGGGTGCCAGGAGGAGCTGTGCTTCAGTATTAAACACTTCCAAAGCAGCTCAAACCCCTTCATAAGCTGCCAATATATCTTTCTCAGCTGGAGTATAGCGGGTCTTGGATCCTCTGTATCCCCGACTCCAAAACCCTAAAGGTCGACCTCAGGTCTCCCCTGGTGCTTTCTGCCAGAGGCTCCAGGTAGGGCCATTCTCCCCGCCTGCGGTGGAGAGCACAATTTTTACATCTTGTCCTGCCTGGACTGGCCCAAGAGCTACTGCATGAACTATGTTCTGTTTAATTTGTTCAAAGGCTTGTCGTTGCTCAGGGCCCCATTTGAAATCGTTCTTCTTCTGGGTCACTTGATAAAGAGGGCTTACAATCGGACTGTAATTTGGAATATGCATTCTCCAAAAACCCACCATGCCCAAGAACNCAAAAACCCACAATGCCCAAGAAAGCTTGAGTTCCCTTTTTGCTAGTTGGTGGAGTCATGGTTGTTATTTTGTTGATCACATCCATTGGGATCTGACGTCATCCATCTTGCCATTTTATTCCTAAAAACTGGATCGCCTGTGCAGGTCCCTTGACCTTACTTTGCTTTATGGCAAAACCAGCTTTCAGGACGATTTGGACTATTTTCTTCCCTTTCTCAAAAACTTCCTCAGCTGTGTAGCCCCATACAATGATGTCATCAATGTACTGCAGGTGTTCTGGAGCTTCACCCTGTTCCAGTGCAGCCTGGATCAGTCCGTGGCAAATGGTGTGACTGTATTGCCACTTCTGGGGCAGTCGATTCCAGGTGTACTGGATGTCCCTCCAAGTGAAACCAAACTGTGGTCTGCACTCTGCTGCCAAAGGGACTGAGAAAAATGCATTAGCAATATCAGTTGTGGCATACCACTTGGCTGCCTTTGACTCCAGTTTGTGTTGAAGTTCCAGCATGTCCGGCATAGCAGCACTCAGCGGCGTCGTGACTTCATTCAGGCCACGATAGTCTACTGTTAGTCTCCACTCTCCATTCGACTTCTGCACTGGCCATATGGGACTGTTAAAGAGGGAGCGAGTCTTGCGGATCACTCCTTGGCTCTCCAGTCAACAAATCAGCTTATGGATGGGAATCAGGGAGTCTCGGTTGGTGCAATTTTGCTGCCGGTGCACCGTTGTGGCGGCAATCGGCACCTGTTGTTCTTCGACCCTCAGCAACCCCACAACAGGAGGGTCTTCGAGAGACTGGGCAAGGTGGACACTGTTTAATTTCCTCCGTCTCCAAGCCAGCTATACCAGCAGCCCACTGGTACCCTTTTGCGTCCTTGAAATACCCTCTCCTGAGGTAGTCTATGCCAAGGATGCATGGAGCCTCTGGACCAGTCACAATGGGGTGCTTTTGCCACTCTTTCCCAGTTAGGCTCACTTCAGCCTCCAGTACAGTGAGCTGTTGGGATCCCCCTGTCACTCCAGAAATACAGATGGGTTCTGCCCCTTTATAGCTTGATGGCATTAGGGTACACTGTGCACCGGTGTCTACTAGAGCCTTATACTCCTGTGGGTCTGATGTGCCAGACATGCTAGAACTTCAATATGAACTGGAGTCAAAGGCAGCCAAGTGGTATGGCACAACTGATATCGCTAATGCGTTTTTCTCAATTTTTTTGGTGGCATAGAATTAACTCTATCCCAACCAAAACCAGAACAATATATTTGACCTGTTATCCCAGTAGCATCACTGGAGACCTGAGAAGCTGAAAATTAGGGAAATTGGAGCTACTGAAAAATTTAAAAGCCTTCTAGAGGATGGGTTTACAATATTGCTCAAAACAGTAAGCACTGGCTTAGTCATAACTGCTGATAGAGACAATGGCCCAACAGTGTGCCCAACAGTGCACGCTGTTTCAGCAAAACAGGTTTTTTTTGGTTTTTTTTAACGTTGATAGTACCACTTATATTCACAAAATAAGGCTGTGAAACATAGGAGTGTATTGTCAACTTCCTTTGACTACAGCAAAACACAGGACCCCATGTGCAAGAACACAAGTGCTAAGTGTTCTATGACCAAATCCTTACCATGTTGAAACTGATACGGTCGTTACAGTGTGCAGGAAGTGGAAGGGGCTGGGGAGTAAGGTCTGGATTTAGGGCTTGCCCTTCCTCACAAGCAGCAATGTGACAGAGGAGCTCAGAAATGGAGGTGGCAGTGGCAAGCTAGGTGGGACATAGCTGTGAAGGATTGATCAAGACAGAGCCAGTTCTCAGCTTTCAAGGATTGCCGTGAGCTTCCTGAGAAGAAGGAGGATTTCTAAGAAGACATTTTTCTTCAAATGCATGACCAATCTCTTGTGTAACAGGACTGACCATCCTTGGCAGAAGAATCCACATAATGCTATGGGCAAAGCCTCAGTTAAGCATCTAGTGGCCACCTGGAAGTAAAGACAGAAGAGTCATCATAAAATGGCTAGAACACTGCAGAGCTACAAAAGGCCCTCTGTCTTCAGCAACTCCTGTCCCTTCAGACCCTTCAACAAGCATGGAGGTAAAAAGTGAAAATTTGTGCTGTCACTTGGTCCTTTCCAAATGCAATGGACACCTAAATGACAGTGATTTATAATTCCCAATGGGATTTACAGTCCCATGTGAACTACATTCTCTAGCCCTTGGGAAACACAACCTTGCAGCACGTTGGCCTACACACTGGATAAGGCTTTCAGTTCCTTCACTGGTGTTGGAAAAAAAACCCACAGGTACAACCATTGACCAGCACAGTCCTGGGTTTAGTGATCTGTCCTATCTCACCTGGAAAAGGAAGAAAATCTCCTCCTGGACTGGTAATGTAAGTTGTCTGTAATGGTTTGGACTGAGGTATTGTTGCACCTGTTCCCAGAGACACAACTGAAAGAATGACAGGTGACCTCAGAAGTTCAGACCTGTGAACTGATATAGGATGCTAAAAGACTTAATGCATCAAGAGCTATTCCTCTTTAGTCTGGATGGATTTTCAGAAAAGTTTGCAGTATTATTTCATGATTCACACATAAGGGCAACCAGTCCCCTTGCAAGAACTGAGAATATCAAAGCCCCAGCTTAAGAGAAATATTTCCCAGTCTTATACAATTCTTATAAAAAACATAGAGGCAGGTAAAAGGATGCTGTATGCTTTTAGGCGTTATTGAAGAACTCCTTTCTTGGTTGCAGACTGCTCTCCTTCTGCGTGATCAAGCACTACTAAAGATGTTCACTTTCAAATTGTGTATCACTGTGTACAGCCTGGCTAACTGTAGCCTGTGGCTTTTATGAGACCAGGAAGACTTTCAGGAAGAAGCAGTCCTGACCTTCTACTCTGTTCTGCCTGGCGTCTGGAAGCACCAGACCACAGAACTTGAACAAGCCTGTAGCTTGTTCATGGTCCCGGAAGGAAGCACTGGCTTGCAATGTATTTGGGACTGCTTCATTACTTCTTTTCTCTGTTATTTCTTCTTTTCTCTCTCTTTCCTTTTTTTGTTTTTGAGATTTTTCTGCTTGGGCCAGTTTATGACAATTGCTTTGACCTTGATGATGAGAACTGGATGTATAAATGCCCTTCATCAAATACCATGTATTTGATGGAGAACCAAAGTCTTTAGAAGGGCCTTTCAATAGTAACAGAAACATTTGAATACATTTGGAAGTCATCCAAAATATAACCAGAACATTTTGGAATGGATCAGGCGTGGTAAAACATGGTTGTTTTAAAAACCAGAGGACAAAAATCCCCCTGATACTTTCTTGTTGCCTCATTGAGAAGTTAAGGTTTTTATCAAGAACACTATTGCTGGTTTTCTTGCTTAAAAGCATACTGGAAATAAAGCATTTCAACATCCAGTTTCAACATCCAGTTTCAACATCCAGGCTTTCAACATCCAGTACAAATTGTCCTCAAAAAAATTCCTCAAAAGTGTTTTCATATATTTAAAAACAGTTTTGTTAAAGAAAACTATGATAAAATCAAGTATATAAGATTTAAGTTTTGAATATTTGAAAATGATCCAAAAAAAATACAAATAGATACAGAAACATTTTTATCACTTTCAGTTAAAATACTGTCTATATTACATAGATAAACTTTTAAAATCCTAGAGAGTGGCTGTTGACAGCTGGCTTTGTCTTTACCTTAAAAGTATGTAAAGATGAGAAGTACTGTAAATGAGATGTGGAGTTCTAGAACAGATTTTATTAGCTTGACTTTGAAATGACCGACATATTTCATCAAAGCTTAGCCACTGTACAGACTCTTCCTGCAGAAATGCCAATAGACTTTTAACACGTTGTATATAGTACATTTGTTTATGCTGAGTGCTTTATGACAAAATATTTCAGAAAAGTTTCAGAGTTTGTGCTTTTAATCGGTTCTCCTTTTTATATCTTTCTGCCTGCCAAAAGCAGACTCCATGACCATCATGGGCTGAGCTGTCTTTACTGCAGAGGGCAAGAAAATGATAACAAAGATGCTTTACAATGATCTGAGAAGGCTTTCTCTAAGTTACAATGCCTGCTAAATATATCAAACATGTAAGATTAAAAATAGTATATCAGCTGCCTCTTTTGGAAAGGAGGTGCTGCCAAACTGCTTTGATTGCAACCATCCTGGCTATGGCTTCCACACAAACTCCCCTTCAAGTTACCCCCCAAAATGAAAACCTGAAAGAAAGCAGCCACGTCTCTGCAGGAATTTGCTCAGGGCTGGCAAAATGGCAGCAGTCTGGCTCTGCCCACTACCCAAGGGTTTCAAATCCTTTTGGGAAAGGGCCATAGCCTTACTGGTCTCATGGCATTTTTCAGACCTCTAAGAAAACTGCTGTGGGATGGGCACTTTGGCCATTTCTTTTGCAATCACTTCTACCACATGTGCCACACCTTTTGTAGTTCAGCTGTATACCATGTCAGAATGGGGGACAGATGTGGCCCTTTTGCAATGACAACCATTCTATGGTATACATCTGATCCTGGTAGAGTTATGCTGATTTAAACAGCTGAAGAACTGTCCCACAGTATATAAATCATACCTGTCCAGACAGATACAGTCACAGAAATGAAAAATATCATATCTTGGAAGACAGCCTGTGTAAAATGCAGCCTTTGAGAAAAACAGCCTGTTTAAAACAAAGACAAGTGCTTTCAACAGACAGAAGTTATCTGCTCTAAATAGTGGGTCAACAGGACACAGTATATTTGCAAGAAATATACAATTCCCATTTGTGACCATAAACACTGTGGGGTCCACATCTCTATGGGTGAAAACCAAAGTCTGTTAGCATACAGATGTGCGATACCTTTTAAAATCCCTGCAGTATCTTCCTACCTGCTGTGCTTAATTTCAGATTCAAGTGCTGTCATTAAAGGAAAAAACCCCACAAAACTGTTTTCACCTTTATCTGTGCCCTACATTGCATTGGCTTTTCCTCAAATATTTTCCTGATGCTGCGGCTCCCCAAAAATTTTTTGAATACTTGATCTTTAGGCACCCAGCTCCGACTTTTCC